>WBMZ01012651.1:0-129965 GCA_013400975.1 Atrichornis clamosus | reverse complement strand
CCGGCCTGGCCCGGCCCGGCCCCCGCGGGGCGGTGCGTGCTGTCCCGGCGGCCGCGGGCCGGAGGGGGCCGGGGGTTGAGCCAGCGCAGGGCTCCGGCAGCCCCGCCTCTCCGCGGCATCCCCGCAGCCTTGCCCCGGGCACCGAGTCTGCCTCGCTGCCGGCTTGGGAGCTTTCCTTAGGAGGCGTCTCCCGTTTTTTTCCATTTCACCCATCTGTTTCCCTGGGCAGCCGCAGCCGGAGCGGGCCCAGTACTGGCAGGGCGGGACGGGGCGGAGCGGCTGCCGGGGCGAAATCAGCGCCGGTGGTAGCGCGGCGATGGCCCCGCCGCCCCCAGCCCTCCCCGAGCCCTGACTCCAGTTCCTTCAGGGACCCAAAACAGGCTTCCCCCTGTATTGCTGCTGCAAGATGGAGGCACAGCATCGTACCATCCCCGCGGGAGCAGGGCACAGCCGGGAATCACGAGAACAGTCAATGGACAGGGAACTGGAACAGCGATCCATCAGCTGGGAGCTGGCGGGGCCGGAGGGGTCTCTATCCCTGGACCACCCCACGAAACGTAGAGGCAGCAATGATGTGAGCCCTCCTACACATTGGCAGAGAGGAAAACAAGGATCAGACAGAGCTTTAGGAATCAAACGTTTTCACAGCCCCTGAAATCCCGTCCCTAATGCAGCCCAGTGCTTATTCCCAGCAGTGTTTACTCTCGGCAACAGACAAGGTCAGCGGTGTCTGCTCAAGGAGTCTGTAGCAGCTTTGGCCCCGGGAGAGGAGCTTTTTATATTCCCATCTCCTGTCCATTAACTGTTCCTGCTCTACACGTGACTCTGGCTTTGCCTGCAGTTGCATATGTGGATAGCTGTCAAAGCCATTTCAGAAATCTGAGCAACGCTGTCATCTTCTGAAATAACTCAGGGGACACTCAGAAACCCAGTGGTGTCTAAAACAAGAACAGCACCTTTCCTGCTCGGACAATACGGCTCCCTGGAAGTGTGAGCAGGGTGCCCGTGTTTGGCTGTGCCCACCAGAGGATGCCCGTGCTGGCGATGGGCGAGGGCAGGCTGTGAAGCATCTCTCCAGCAGAGATGATCAGAGAGTGAAGTGGGAGTGTGGGAAGGAAGCACAGAGTGGGAGCCATGGCTCGGCTGTGCCTGGGGAGGAGAAGCAGATGGCAACATTTATCTGGCCAGGCAGCGATCTGCTGCTGCTTGGGGTGTGGGGTGAAGAACCCATGTCATGGGAAGATTCAGATACCTCTGGAAGGGAGGCTGGAGGGGGCATCTTCACATGCAGCCTGGGCCACCGCACAGCCAAAGCTGTCCCCAGTGATAAGAGCAGGGTGGGGCCCAGTTGGGGCAGATCAGGGGCTCGCAGGCAGCAGCAGGCAGCAGTTCTCCACCTGCCCTGCCCTGGGGCTGTGCAAGAACCATGGTAAAGACAGGCAATGCATGTCTGCTCCCATGGGGAAATTAGGGACGGGGAGTGTATTGTCTTAAGCATTAATGTTAATGCAATCTTAGTAATTATTCAGTCAACAGTAATTTTTTACAGAGGACTAATTTGCAGTGCTCAGAAATAACTGTAGTTAGGCTGCAAATTTAGCATATCAACAGTAAGTGGTAGACACATACTGAGTAAGTGATAGATGATGTGCTCAGGTTTATCTGGTTTGTAGATGAATCCTTAACATAAATTTCACGTGTCCGACATGAAAACACCACAGAGTTTTCTCTTACATTGTGAATCTACGTAAATTAGCAGTTATAGAAATCCCTCATGTTCTCGCCAGGTCTGCCACAGCACCACAAGCTCCTGCTGCAATCATTGTAGCCCAGAGTTTTTGCCGGGTGCTCCCCAGATTGCAAACCCCACTTATGATCCAACATCAGCAATGCTTTAACCGAAGCATGGAGATTATGAAATCCACATGGAACCAGTGAACGGCTCGGACAGTCGTGAAACAAATTCACTGTAGGGGAAGGACCAGTCCCAGTTCTTCCAATTGACCCTTCTGAAAGAGATGATTGATCGATAGGAGGGCAACAGAGCTGGGGAAGGGGCTGGAGCACAAGTCTGATGAGGAGCAGCTGAAGGAGCTGAGGGGGAGTAACGGAGGCTCAGTGGGGACCTTCTCACTCTCCACAACTCCCGGCAAGGAGGTGATACGGAGGGGGAGGTTGGTCTCTTCTCCCAAGGAACAAGCAATAGGACGAGAGGAAATGGCCTCAAGTTGCACCAGAGGAGGTTTAGATTGCATATTAGGGAAAATTTCTTCATGGCACAGGCAGTGGTGGAGTCACCATCCCCAGAGGGATTTAACAGTCATGAAGATGTGGCACCTGGGGACATGGTTTAGTTGTGGACAGGGTAGCGCTGCGGGCTTTTTTCACCAAAACAATTCTACGATTTCACCACAGCCTTATAAAACACACTTTCAGCTATTAGATGAAGAGCAGTGTGTGGGAAATGAGGTCAGGGAGATTCCTGTGAAGTGAAATCAGATGCCAAGGAGCCGGCAGAGCAAAGGAGGAGTATTATAGAGGCAGAAGGAACAAGCCTTTGAATGGGGCACTCCCTTTGGTGCAAGCAGTTGGTTCTTGTGGAAACAGGAAGCTGCACCAATGGGCTGCTGGATGGCACAAGCTGCCCCCAGCTGTGGAGCAGCCCAACCCCTGCTCAGGTGCACTCACATCAGCCTCACCCCGTGTGACACTGTGCCTCTGCCAGCACCAGAGCTCCTGCTCTGCTCCAGGGCGGGGTGGTACTGCCCACAGCAGCTCTGCTCTTTCTGCTTGGGCAAAGCCCCTTTGAAGGGATCCTCTGCCGTGGTAGGACAGCTGTGTCACCCTCCCAATAGCCATCTCGAGATCTGGGAATTAAGAAACCATATGATAATTTAGAGTTCTGTGGATTGCACAGCACTTGGATCATGTGGAAACTTGCTTATTAATGGGGCAAAGCAAGACCTGTATTGTACGTGTTTGCTGAGCCTGCAGTGTGTCCTCTGAGGGGTTCTGTACCACGTGCTGGGGCTCCCATACCACCCTGCTGGAGCGTGGGATACAGCCCTGCTCTGTCCAAAGCCCTGGCCTCACCCTCTTGCCTGCTGTCCACCCTGGAGCCAGTGATCACATCCATCACGGTCACATCCCACTGGACCAATAGCATCTGGGAAAAAATTATCTTTGACAGCCTTTGAAAAGGCTCTTGACTCATCTCAGCCTTGCTGTGCAAGTACCTCCAGAGCAGTGCCAAGGGTTGCCTGGTGCTCACTCAAATCCAACTTACGGGACTTGGAGCTCTTGGGGGTGTTGTGGCCATCACTTCCCAGTTCCTAGTAGCAGTACATGAACTTTTCTCCTCCTAAGCAGAGCCAGGCAGACAAGCACTCGGTGTGAATTATTTTTCATCTCGTTTGTGGTAGGAATCCTGTAAAAAGAGATGAAGCCAGGGTGCCTGTCTCTACCGCCCGTGTAGAGTGGGTTTGGGGTAAATCCTCCCAAAGCACACCTACTCGAGTGGAGTCAGCTTTCCCAAGGCTACTCAAGAACTTAAGTAATTTTGCCTGGTGTAATGTCACTCCGGCCAGGGAAGAGACACTGCTTTAGCCCCGGCAGGGACCAGCAAGCGCTTCCACTGCAGCACAAGCAGGTGCATCGCGGCCCCATGTCCTGGGGCAGCTCTGGTGTCCTGCTTCCTTGGCCCCCAGCCTTTGGGTCAGAGCTCTGTGACGTGGGTCAGGGCAGCATCAGAGTAAAGAATTGCCAGAAATCTTGCCAGAGGAGAGAGAAGATGCTCTAACCCATCACTACGGTGTAAAACCTCCTCTCCTGGAATGCTGGTTGCCAGAGTTTTCCCGAAGCACTGCCCCCTCGGGGGATTTGGATGTTTTCACTCGGGAACCACCCCACCACGGCGGGATTCCTCACAGCGCTGGCTCTTCTCCCATCCTGCCCGAAGCCGCTGAATATTTCAGTTTCCATCACTAGATGGTGCAGGAGACAGCGCAGCGCCCGGCTGGAGCTCCGCCTGCCCCACGGCCCTGCAGCCAGCCAGCCCCTCTACCCCACACATCGTTTATAGCCCCCGGCAGCCCCTCTGCCCCTCATCTTCCCCTCCGCATCCTTTATAGCCCCCTGCTCCCCAGGCACACCCATTTAGCACTGTCTCCCCTACACATGGCACACATTCCTCTGCACATCACGCACTCGCTGTGCTCCTTTATACCCCCTGCACTCCCCCAGATGTTGTGAAAACCCCTGGTACATGCTGCCTGGGGACCTGGGGATCTCCATTCCAAGGACTGATTATAGACCTCTTGGGAGGATCACGGTGGCTGGTGCTGCCCGGGGGCAGGAGCAGGGTGTGGGTGGCCTCCCAAGAGCCTCTCCAGCTGGCTTTTCCAGTGATGGTGTCCATGTTCCCCTGGTGAGCCCCAGCCCTGCCATCGTATGGTCCCACGGTGCCAGCAGCTTTCGCCTCCTCAGAGTCCATCAGCTCAGGGAGGCCACACTCATCACTGGCCTCCTGGAACCCCTCGGGTTTGGGAGTGAAGAATGAAGGTGTTTCTTCAGCAAATAGTTATTAATAAAGCCAAAAGCCTGAAGTGGGCTTGAGCAGTATCTTTGCACAGTAAAGCATAACCCTGTGCACATCAGCTGCTCAGAGAGCAGTGCTGGCCCCAGCCCAGGCCCTCCCCACTGGGCTCTCTGCACAAGGAACTGCTTTAGGACTACTTAAAAATTCAAAATATTTAAGTGTCCCAGTGGAGAAGCTGCTCCTGGGCTGGAAGAGCTCCGAGGGTGTTTCCTGGGGAGAAAGAGAGAGGCAAAACAACTTGCAGGTAAGTTTCCTTAGAGTAAGGAGCAGTTTTCTGGGTTTTACTGTATGTGTAGGGAAGATTTTTTTCTCCCTAAAGTAATTAAAATAGCTTCTTTCATACATGAGGAAGGAAGCAGAGGGAACTTTTCCAAAGGCCTCTTTCCCTCAACTCCCTCCTATGGCACAAGGACTTTTATCCTCAGAGAAATGAACAAGCTGAGATTTTTTGAGTCCCTGGGGCAGCTAGCCAGTAACAAGTTAAACAACTCCAAACAAAAGCAGCAGCAGAACGGGGGTGTGGTGGTGGAAATAATGCCCAGCTAAGTAGGAAACTTTAATGATGATACATGGAAAAAGTTAAACAATTAGAACTTGAATCAGTCTGGCTCCGGTCCCACCTCATTTAGTTAATAAATGCAGCGCTTCATAACTGTGGAGCTTATGCCTTTTTTTCTAAAGAAGAGAGAAGGCTCCCTGTGTTGGGCTGGTCAGAGTGGCTGTGTGGGCAGCAGAGGGTCTGGGGGGGTCCCAGTGCTGCCCAGGCTCTCTGTGCCCCCTCAGTCTCACAGTGGGGATCGCCCCGTGGGGCTGAAGCCCCCCAGCAGCAATGCCCAGGGCAGGGGGTCGGGGATGGCAGTGGCTAGACCACAGAAACACACCCAACATATGTGTGTGTTCTAGGGTGAATAGAAAAACCACTAATTGGAGAGTCATAAGCATGTTAATTATTTGAATATGTGCACTAATTAGGCACAGAGTTACACAGACCCACACTATAGAAATCTTTCCTGCCACATGCAGATCCTCAGAGGTTTTGTCTTTTAAATATTTCAGGCACATACAGACAATTTCCATACATGAATACTTGCCAAATAAAACCTTTTAGGTTAAATATTGGAGGCATTTACCTCACACCCCTTCTGACTTTCCCACACACCAGTGATTCGAATCCCAATCAACTACTGAAACCAGACCCACTGCGACTGAGCTACAGAAGCAAACATCCCTCTGGCACAGCTGCTAAGCTCAGCCTGCCCTCACCTCCCAGTCCCACACCCCTACCACCTGTGGCCTTCTGTGCTCCAATGGTCAGCAAAAATCTCTCCTTGGTAAGAAGGCCCAGATCACGCTAGCATGTGGATCCCAGTCTGGTGACAGCCTGGGCCACCAGGTGTGAGGAGGTTCCCTTGGAGTGTGGAGTGTCACCACAGCTGGTTAAACATCGCCAAAACCACAAATTCATTGGCTTGGGCAGGGGTGGATGTAGTAAAGTTCTGGACCATCCCAGCATGAGCTGGGTCACACCAGTGGAGAGGAGCTATGGGGGATCACGTAACAGGCAGACACACAATGGCCCTTCCCATCCAGTAGGATGCAGGGTCCCAGGAAGGTCTCACAAGTTAAAAAAATCCCACAACCAACTTCCCCCAAAACACAGGCCTAAACTCAAACAAGCTCTCAATGAACTGTGAAAAGCACAGCTCTCCTCCAAGATGCTTTTTAAAGTTTACCCAGTGTCCTCGGCTGGATGCCAAGGGATCCCCAGATGCACAGACCAGGCCAAGGCCAAGCTAAGTGATGTGAGACATAAAACCCATAATACAATTTTATTTTTTGTTTCATACAAACAGCACCCTCCTGACATTTTACAGAGTTAAACAGTGTTACCTGGTGACACACAAGGTGATGCTTGCTTGTGGCAGCTCCTGCAAGCCTCACAACAGGAATGGCATGGCCTGAAGCCAGGAATTGATGTGCCCTGGGACAGGGTTGTCTGAGGCAGCTCCAAGGTCCACAGGGAGATCAAGTGAATTGATTACACCTAAGAAAGGGTATCACGAGATGCCACATGGAAATACTGATTTGTGGGAACTTGGCATTGAATTAAAAGAACAGCTCCATGCCCAGCACTCCCAGTGCTGTACTGGTGTGGCAGCCAAGCAAGACCACCAAGGGTGCCCTGCCAGGAGCCTGCTCTGTTGGGTGTTCAAAATGAGGGCAACAAACCAATTTATGCATTTCTTAGTGTTCCCTGTATCAGGGCTGCAGACTCCTGGCATCCCGCAGCACACAGCAACCGTGCAGGTGGAGTGAAATGGGGACAAGAGCTACAGGGACTGACAAACAGCACCACTGGCAGCTGCAGCTGTCAGCCTTGGAAAATAGGGAAAGGCCCTTGTGCCATTCATGTTGTGAGTTTTCCATCATGCAGCCAAGCTGCATTCAATGTTGGCTTTGGGTGAAGCCTGAACTCTCAAGCTATGGGCACCAGAGCTCAACCCAGCAATGTGTGAGGATAACAGAGGAATTCAGAGTAGGTGTTTCTGACAAGGGCAACCTAAGGAGCTCCAAGCAGAGTCCTGCAAACCAGGGCAGTAATGCTTCCCACCTGATTACCATTAATTCCTCCTCATTTACACTTGTCCCAAATACTCCCCTTCAGAGGGTCCAACTGACCAAGCAGGGCCATGCAAATACGAGAAAAACATGGCTCAGTACTGTGATAAAAATTTCCATGTTTCTTGTACGTTAATAATTAAAAACTGCTGATGGCAGAAGGAGGGGGAGGTGGATGTCCTGCTGCCAGCAGGAATGCACACAGCCAGCATCCCTGTGGTACCCCGCTGGAGGGAGCCCAGGGCTGGGGGGAGGCAGCTGGGCACAGGGCAGGAGCTGCTGCAGTCTCTGCAAGGCACTGCATGAAGAGGTCTAGATGGAGACCAGTAACACTCTAAATACCTTTTGGGGTGCAGAACCTGTAGGAAGAAGTTACCTGCTCAGCCCCAACGAGGATCATGCTCCCAACCCTCCTCCAGTCCCAACTTTGCATTATGGAGAGCCAGAAGGGGAAGGGGTGCTTTGCCCATCACCTCACTACTTATTTTCCTTTTCCATGGAAGGAAAGTGAGCACAGACATTTCTTTTTCTCCCCCACGTCTTCCCTTTCTCAAAGTGAGGAGAAAGAGGAGGGAGGCTGTTGCAAAGCAAAGGTAACCTCGGGGTACCAGAGACATGGCTCCCATCACCACCCACAGCAGCTGGGCAACTAAACTCCCTCTCTCTCTCTCCCTCCTCCAAGCACTAACTGAAAAAACTCACATTTCTCAAACAAAACGACATCTCAAGATCCACAAAATCTTTTCCCTCTCCAATAAAGTGGATGATGGATCTGTCTGAAAGCACAGCCTTGGGAAATAGGTATAAATCCAATCCTGCCACTATGGGACTTCGGGCTCACCCCAGCTCCAGTTATTCTCTAAGTGCCTGGAGGGATTTCATCACTCTCTCCCTGCCGGGAGGCAGAGCCAGATAGCAGTAATCTGAGGATCTAGAAAATAAAGGACTACAAAAATATAGCAAAAACTGGGGAATAGTCAGAATGGCCAAGGCAAGGGCAGCTGTGGGCAGAAGTGTGGGAGGTGGGGATAAACAAAGGGTTCTCCAGACTATTTCTGTGTTCTTCAAAGGTGTGCTTGAGTGATTAGATGGCAGAACAACTGAATTAGGAGCAGAAGGAAGAAAAAAGCCTTCTCACACTCAGTGTGGAGATCTCTTGGGGAACTCGAATCCGTCCATGTCAGCCTCAAACTGCACTGCCCTGGTCCAGGGTATTTCACTACAATTACTGCTTTAAGAGACCACTCTTCCTTGGCACACCTGCAGGAATGCAGCTGAGCCAGAGACCTACTGGTATCATGTCCTGACTCCCAAAGGTTGATTTTTAATCACTGGGGCAGCCACAGGACAGGAGATTAGCATAAGAACATAGGTGTCAGCTTATTTTGTTAAAGTGCCTTATTTTCTTTGAGCTTTTAAAACACCTTCCTTGTTTTTCCAGTAGAGGGAGGGCACAAAAGAAAAAAAAAAGCAATACTGGTTTTATATGAAACAGAGTAGAGAATTAATCAATATTTACACAGATCTTGGATAATGTTATGGCACAGACTAATAACCCAACACAGCAACCCAAAAAGCAGAGTGTCAAAAAGAAGGGAAAAACCTGTTCGTATGCTTTCAACACCATCCCCCGGAGATCCCAAGTGTAAACGGTTTTATCTAGGAAAAGGCATTTTAACTCGGGCTTTGGTAATCGGGGCTGATTGCAGCCCCGCTGCTGGCAGCCGGCGGGAGGACGTGGGTGGGCGCGCGGCCGCCCGACCTCTCCAGAGCACAGCCCAGGCTTAGACGAGTTCAACTTTAGCGTTTGGATAAACAGCCACCACGTCATAGCCCTCGGGGGGCTTAACCCTCTCCTTGGCGTGCGTCTCGCAGTACAGCTGCTCCTCAATGAAGAAATACCCTCTCTGCTTCAGGTTGAGGCCGCAGTCGTCGCACATGAAGCACTCGGGGTGGTAGAGCTTGTCCCGAGCCTTGACGATGGTGCCCCTGGGAGGGATGGGGAAAGCTCAAGTGAGATGGAGAAACAACGAGCACGAACAGCTTTTCCTGCTGCCTCAAGTGAAACAGCGTAAGTGGAGGGAAGCGGCACGCAGGGACACGTAAGGGTGTTATCAGGGGTTCCCATCCCAGCAGCTCAGCCCACCTAAAGATGCCACCTCAGTCCAGGCGTGGCTTCACTGTATTTCTGCAGGAAGGGATGCTACACACCCTGCGGCACCGCTCCACGGCTCCATGCAAAGCAGAGCCTTAAATATCTACACTCAGCCTGGATCTGAAAATCGGCAGCCAGCATCCTCCAGGAACTGGAGTGCACATGCAGGCACTGCAACTGGCGGAGCAGAGAGCAGCTCGCAGTTACCAGTGTTTGCCCAGCTCACACTCAGCCAGCAAATCTGGCTTGAGCAGGAGGCAAATTACAACAGAACATAAATTACAATAGGTCATAAATTACAACAGAACAAAGCAGAAAAATGCCTAAACTCTCTGAAATAAGACCCAACAACCAACTGTCAGAGAGTAACTCTTCAACAAACAAACAAAACTAACCCAACAGCCCTCTTCTACTCAACACTCCAGGCGTTTCTCCCCCCACTCGTGTAAGGCAGTGAAGGAGTGCCAGTGCCGTGGTGCTATTCATAGTCCCCGGGCAGCTACTGTGATAAGCAGGGCACAAACCATCCCATTAATCACTCCTGTTTTGCTGCCAGATTCCCTTAAAAGGGGCAATCCAAACTGTATTCCTCAGGTTTATATATGGTTAGAAAAAAAACCAGAAAGGGATTCAAGGTATTCTGCTACAAACTCTAACCCCGTGTGCCTGGCAGGACCCAACCCGTGTCCCAGTGTCACCGTCCCCACTGGACTGGGGGCTCTGGCGAGGCACGACACTCACACGATCCCGTTCCTGCAGCGGGTGCACTCGGGAAGCATCTGCAGCCCAGACATGGGACTGCCAAGCTTTGGCACTGGGGGCTTGATGTTTCGGGGATTGCTCAGTTTGTCGAGTTTTTCACCTGCCAAGAATTAAAAGACACAGATTGAAAACTTGGCCTCTCAGGGCTAGTTTTTTTTCTCTTTTTTTTTTTTTCCTTAAGGAGTCAGATGAGGCTTTGCCTGTCACAACAGAACCTGAAACTTCCAGAACCAACTGAGTACATGGACCTTGTCAAAATGCAAAGCAGCTGTGATCTAGAGATGTGAGATTCATTTGGCTGTAATACTACTTAGTGAGTTAAGAAAGATAAATACTGAAGAGCTCAGAAAAGCTCCAGAAAAGAGAGGTTCCATCACAACAGCATTTCAGGTAGACTTGGAGGATCCACCATCAGTCAAGGAGACAGAGATGAAAGCTTTTTGGAGAATGAGGCAAATTGAACCAAACAATAATAGAATCACATGCATTTTTCTTCCTAGAAAGAAAGAGCTCATTTAAGCTCAAATAATCTAAACCAAAATATTGTGATAGAAGATAAGGTCTTCTGAGGCACCAACCCTCCTTTCAGAAAGGTCCAATAACAGGAAAGGAAGCATTTCGGATTTTGTGTGTTTGAAAAATACCATGGAAGAGTTTTCAATGTTGCAGCCCCCACTTCCTACAGACCATCTACCATCTGCCCTCGTATGACAACGCCAACATCCTTCTTGCCAACCCCCGTGACACTTAAAACCTTCCAGTATCCACTGCACGGTTTTCCATTGCTCACAACTGACTGCCATATATCTGTTTGCCATGTATCGATGTGTGGTTCCTCTGTGATGGCCTAGGGTCGTAGAAAGGAAAAGCTCATGAAGATGGACCATTTGACTGACTGGAAAAAGCAGCAGAGGAGCTCTTGGATAAACAAGCCATTCTCCAGAGTTCTAATTTCCAACACTCCCTGAGCTTCCAGGGTATTTCAGTCTGAGGTCCATCTTTGACATGTGCTTCAAGCCCTGACGCCCAGAAGGTCTGAGTAGGGCACAAGCACTTTCTGACCCAGACATCTGCACATACTCTGTGCTGGTTTTGGCAACTTCAGAGTGAAATCCAGTGCAAGTGTCTCCCATGGCTTCAGGAACACCTCTGCCTTTCCTAAAGGGAATTTTTAGTACCTGGAGCCAGTGTATCATCACTGATGGCTGCTCACAGACCCCATGCAGGGTCACAGGATGTGTTTTCAAGGGCATTGCTCAGAAAAGCTTCCTTCCATGAAGAGACCTCCTGCTCCCCCGTCCAGCATGTGTCAGGAGTGCCTACTGTCCTGGGCCCAGCTGGGAAGGAGGGTGCACACCCAACTCATACTGGGGGTGCACAGGCACCTTCACACCACAGATCCAGTCATGGCTCTGGCACAGAGGTCAATGCTGCCAGCATTTCCAGCCAAGCAGGTAAAACCAAAAGGACCAACTTCCCACCCAACCCCACTTCCCCAAGATACAAATACAGTGTTTGGTGATGGTGAGAGCTTTGATACGTGTGAGAATGCCTGCCCGAGAGCGGAGTGGGGCTGCTCCACCCCAGGGGTGCCCCCAGTGCTCGGCTGGCTCCAGCCAAATCCCTCGTCGAATCCTTCCGCTGCCTTGCTGGGAATAAACTGCAACAACTGCTCAAGCTGTTGGCTTCCCCCAGCGTGAGACACGGCATGCTTGGACTAGACACACTCATCTGCCAACATTTAACAGTTAAGCTGTCACTGTCTCTCATGCAGAGCGCTTGGATAAGCTGCTTAAAAAGGAAAGAAGGGGGAAAAAAAAGAGAAAGATTTTACAGCAAAATGAACCCCGCAGAGAAGGCTGCTTTCCATCTTCCCAAACTGTGGATCATTTCCTTCCATTTACCAGCCCAGTCTCATTGTGATTTATGGTCCTCAGCAGGGTAGCAAAATGCTTTAACTCCACAACCTCAACCACGCCATCCCCGTTATGGCTGCAGTGTTTGTCCCTCCTGGGTCACGGGCACCTACAGAGGTGGGCACTGCCATTCCTCCAGCCCCCACCTCAGCACAAAGCATTGCTCCCTAAGGGTGTGGGATAAGGCTATGATGCTTCCAGCAGAAACACGTTCCATATAAAACAGGTTGTTGTCTGAGACACTCAGCTCCTCAGGAGAGGAGAGCTTGACTTTAAAAGGACAATGCAGAGCAGGCTCAGGTCAAAATGTATAATTTTAGGCTTAAGAAAAAAGGAGCAGGGGTGGCAGCTGTAAAACAAACCCAGCAGGAACACTTGTGGGGATTGAAAATGTGCTGGAACATCACAGAGATTCATGCCAGCAAAGATGCTTTTCACTTAATTTCTCATCCCTTGTGAAATAAACACCGTCAGAAGAACCAAGGCACGAGTGAGGCTGTGCCTGCAGCAGTCACACACCCCCTCCACACCACTGAGAGGGAGAGGGAAGGTGGCAGAGCCCGGGAGGTGACAGTGACTGCTACAGCCTGTCCCATGCTGGCTGCTACCTGATAGCAGCCTCTCAGGCTCCAGCCAAACACATGGTGCTCACTGGTGATGGGCTAGTGCCAAGAGAGTGCTGGGATGAGCACACATCCAGGACTGCCTGGGATGGTCCCAGGATGTGGGGACTGTCTTGGCACCTCTTTATTTGCTGTTTCCCCAGCCCACAGCATTTTTCTTTCTTTCCTTCCTCCCAGCACTGGGTTTCTGCCAGCCCAGGACTGTGGGATGCAGGGGGAGGCAGGAGAAAACCAGTAAAGCTTCAATTTTGTTCCCTTTCCCTGGCACAGAGAAGGGAGGAACACTGCAGTGTTACTAATTGGGATTAACACAGTCACTTCCCATTTGCTTCTTCCTAACAAGGAGATGGTGAAGGACTTGAAAGTCTGACTGGGGCCTGTATTTAACATCTGTTTTTCTCCCAGTCCAGGGGCTGTAATATTAATATTAAATAGAATGTAATGTAATAATACACACAGTGCTTTCAAGGTTGATCCTATCTCATGCTTTGCAGCTATGCCTCAGTCCCACTGAGAAAACCAATACTGGTAGAAATCCATGATGCTCAGAAATTACCTGTAATTGTGCTTCTTGTGAAGCAAGAAGCAACACCCTTCTAGTCAAAGAACAGGCTTCTCCATCGCTTCATATACACAGAAACCAAAGTGCAACAGCCCAACTCGCTACCTCTCATGGCTTCATAATGAGATTTGCAGCAGTTGGTATTTTCCCATAAAATCTAAGTTCCTGGATTCACACGACTGGAGTATGGGGCTCTTGGAAGGAAGCAGAAAGAAGAGCCTTGCCTTAACGATTGTAAAGCAGAGCCTGAAAATTTGAACATAAAAGCCCCAATGGACTTAAGGTTGAAAGGGAAATAAAAATAAGCTAAAATGTATAGATTGGGTATCTTATTATTTAATGTGTTAATGACATGGGCAGGAAGCTGTGACAGACCTGAGAAGTAAGCCAAGAGCTCCTGATCTCTATCCCTGCCTTGCTGAGGACCATCCCACATCCTTATGCAAATGCCATTTACTTAACCAGACCAAGTTCTCCAACAGTGATCTTACACAACTGCTTAAGGCCATCACATTTCATAAACCATCTCAGAAAAACAGCTGCCACACCGGTTGCAAATCCAGTTTTCACACGGTGCTCAAGTCATCCACAAACTTTGGTAAGCCTGAGTATGTGAAATCCTGATGTGAAACCTGCCATCCTGGTGGTCCTCACAGGAGGGTGCTTGGGTGCCAACCTCCTTACCATTCTCACCAGCCTCCAACATGCCCTGTAAGTATCGGAAGGATCCAGACTGCTTTGGCTCTGAAACAGGCTTTTCATAATCCTGAAGCATCTTGTAGACATCTGACTCCACATCAATCCCATTTCTGTTCCGTGGCAGAGACTTCACAGGGTCAATGCTGGTTTAAAACAAAGAAAGAAAGGCTCAAGTCAAACAGAAACAGCTACTGTCAGCTCATCAGGGAGGCACTGAAATCTCCACATTCCCACAGATTCAATTAAGCACCTCTGTTCCCATGCGTTTCCCTGCCTGGAGGTACGTCTGGCCCAGGAACAGCCATTGAACCAAGGAGGTTAAACTTGTTCCCTGTTGGGCTCCAATTGAGCAACACAGCAAGGGCTGGCCCAGTTACCAGATGCCTTCAGGAAAGAGGGCAGCTGCTTGCAAACACTGTAAATTGCTCTGCCACCCATGGAATTTATTGAAAAAATGGGAAAAAAAAGCATTTCATTAACTATGTAGGGCCAGGGGATGCACACACCCCTTGTTAGGGCATCTGGAGAGTGTGTGCCAGGCAGGGCAGCAAACCCCCTCACCACCCACAAGTGCCTCTTGCAGAGTTAGGCTTACTGGAGGTGCATCACAAGATTCATTTGCCAGACACAGCCCACAGCTTAACTGAGAAAACAACCTGAGGGGGGCACAGGGGCTGCCCCGTAATCCCCCCCTCTGGCCTTCAGCACCTCAGCCTGCAGCTGCTCCTGGTCTCTATGTGGAACAGTTGGGATACGTGGACAACAAACAGCAATATAAACCAGGACAGTACATCAAAACATGAAAAGCATAGTTTGGAATCAAAAGTATTTCAGGTACATGTTTAAATGTCCTGCTGAGAAGAGCTGAATCCAAGTGCTGTTGTGCTCCAGAGGCCCCAATACACAGCACAGCTCCAGGGGAAGGGGCTCCTTTTCCTTTTTACAGAGAAGGTCATCAAGGTCATTTTAAAACCAATAAAAATAGCAAGAGTCCTGAACTCCATCAGTTTCACATACTTCAGCCATCATCTGGCTCATTTTCTCCACCAGTATTATATTCATGTCTGCTTACATAAATAAACATAAGAAAGAATATTCACTTTCAAAGAGAGAAAAAGTATTCCAAACAAAAGTCACTCTCGAAGAAAGGCCAAAGCTCCATTTTCTGGTAGTGACTCCCCAGCAGTCCTGGTCCCTGTGAGCAGTGAGGCTCAGCCTGGGCAGTGGAGCTGAGCTGTGTCAGGACAGAGCCACGGACCCACCCCCGTGACTCCCAGCCAGTCCAAACCCTGCATGTGTGCTCCAAGTGCCTGTCTACCCTGCTACAGCCCACTCCTACATCAATTCACACATTTTCAATGAAAAAGGGCAGGCTTTGGCCAGCCCAGCCTCATCAAGCACCAATTCAAAGAGAGTGAGCTCCTGCCCCAATTCTACTCAAAGACCCAAGCGAATCTCCTGCTTTTGGCTCATTTGTAGATAACACCAGATTTCTTTCTCTGTATTTTTTGTGCAGTTCTCCTCTTTCCAACTTCATTAACTTTCCCGGAGCAGCACAGGGAATAAGCTGGCTCACAGCATCACTGAAATACAAATCTGTGCAGACATAGAGTTCCCAGGCTGAAAAGAAACTCTCTTTGCTCTTTGTATGTGATACAGACATTACTTTCTTGCAGGATATTTTGCCAGTCTGGAAGAACATAAATCAGCATCCGTATAAGCCATGTGAAAGCATCCCAGCCCACAACCTGGCCTGTCTCAAAGTCTGAGTTATCCACCCAAACTATTCTTGGCTACACAAAAGCCTTTTCTTTCTTAGGAGAATTATTTATTCCTCTGCCTCCCAGACAGCTGCACTGAGCAGATCTTACACTTACAAACATCCCAGTTACTGGGGCTCACTTTTTCAGCCAATATCTCCAGCTTCCAGGGCAAGAGTTTGCTCCTGGGTCTGCAGTGGGGTGATTCCCACTCCTAGGAGTGCAGCGCCCTCCATCCTGCCTTGGATATACACTTAAAAAAGCCAGTATATTAATGTCTGTGACACTCACAGAACCATGGAATCCTTTAGGTTAGAAAAGCCCTCTAAGATCATCGAGTTCAGCTGTTACCCCAGCACTGCTAAGGTCAGCACTAAACCATATCCCCAAGAGCAACATCCATGTCTGTTAAATCCCTCCAGGGATGGTGACCTCACCACTGCCCTGGGCAGTCTGTGCCAGGGCTTGACAACACTTTCAGAGAAGAAATTTTTGTTAATATTCAATCTAAACCTCCCCTCCTCTTATCCTCCCTGGCATTAATCCCAGCCTAGGGACCAGACCGAGGGGACGCTAATCTACCTACTCATTTCGGGAATAGAAGGACCTTATAAAGGTCCAGAGAACCAGTACCTTCACCGAGATACATAACTCAGCATTGCTTCAGCACCACAAGCTTCAATTCAATGTTGCTGTTGCTACTTGCATAGATGTGGCCATTTTGTTCAGAAATTGGCTTCTCCAAACCTTTTTCTTTTCTGCTTTGTTTTGTTTATTTGGTTGGTTTCCTTTTTTCCCTGACATTACACTTGACCAATGGAGCTCAGCATCTTGGTGGACTTGGCAGTGTTAGGTCAATGGTTGGACTGGATGATCTTGGAGGTCTTTCCAACGGAATGATTCTAAGATTCCATGATCTCTGGAGCTCTGGGAGCACCACAGCCTCCTTGTGCCCTCCTGAACCCGAGTTTTCAGGAATAGCGCAGACACAGAGCACAAATCCTGCCCTGGTCCTACCTGTGGGCAGGAGAGATGTGGAGTCCACTCAGCTGGCCTGGAAGCACCGACTCAGAGCTGTTGTTGGCATACAGCCGGGTTGGTTGGTGATGCTGCACATTCAACATCTGCTTGTTGTCCATGGGGCTGCCCCCAGCCCCATGGGGCATCGACCTCCTGCTCTGGGCAGGGCCATTGTCCTGGAAGAGGAAGAAAGCAGAAAAACCTGAGATTTATAGTGTGTGATGTACATGGAGAGGCTGTGTTGGGACATGCAGTTTGCAGTAATAACATTTACGCATGCTGTGGAAGACACAGATGTGCAGCAGGAAAAGAAAAACTCAGGCTTGACCTGCGGTTAAATCGTGCTGAATCTACACAGCTCCCCTTGGTCCCCAACCAAATGAACTTGCTGTTTCTCCACGGTGAACCACTGCCAAATATTCTGCATTTATTCTCCTGTAAAAGTGTATTTGCTGTTTCCTCAAAAGAAAGGCTGTAAGTCTGCTTCTCATTCCACGTTCCAGCACTCCGAGGGCACTTGCTGTGCTCCTGACTTCGGGGCCATCACTCCCATTTCCATCAGCAAAACAGGATAAGCCCAAGCTCAGCAGCTCCACGTGCAGGCTGGGCAACACCTGAGGCCAAGGGACCTGGGACTTTCGCTTGCAGCTGCTCTTGTCCACACAGATCCATATTCATTTAGGGAGGTTTTCTCCCCAAATAAGCTCAGTCATTTTCAGTGTGAAAAACACATCGGTCAAGGGTTTAGCTTAGTATTCATATTTCCTTTTGCTTTTTAAGTCCCAAAGTAAACTGTGGAAATCTTTTTGTCATATGACCTCAAGTCAGGAACTCATATGCCATGAAAACACAATTTTTCCATATTATTTTAGCAGTGTCAAACATTACCTATGTGTTATTTCACATACATGGAATTCCACATACACGGGTGTGCATGGGGCTGTTAGTCAGCCCTGTCCACACCCATACACCCGGCAGTACCTACTGCTAATGCCACCATGAGCCACCCGAACCAGGCTTTACCTGCAAAGACTCAGTGTGGGGAGAGGAGCTAATTCCAGCAATTGGGAAGAGCAGCAGTAGGCTGGACACAGGCTATGGACACACATTAGCTGCTATTTTCAGCCATGTGAGTCACAAACATGCCTGGACTAATGGAAGACATAGATGCTGTATAAGAGGCTAGAATCTGTTTAATCTGTTTTAATTTGTTCCAGGGCAGGTCCCCAACAGAGCTGCCTCACACCAGTTTTTCAGTAGACTGAATCTGATGAAAAAACAAGCAGGAAAAGAAAACACCATACTGTGAACAAATAACAAAGTGGATATTGTGGAGCTCTGAATCAAAGCTTACTTTTGACTAAAATAATCCAATAAATACTAATTGGAAACAAATGTCTATCACTGGTGCATAGGAGAACATACTGGCACTCCCAAACCTTGTAGAAATGAACAGCTAAGAGAAATAAAAAACAGAACCTGCCAGAAAAAGATCTTGAAAAGTCCAATTCCTCCATTTTTCCTAAGGTAAAATGTCCATTGATAAAACTGAGCTTAATTAAGAACTGTAAGATGGTGCCTTTGAGGGTTATTTCCTACCATCAGCTGAAAACCTGCAGCCTCCAGCGAGCTCCCAGCACTCCCCCTGCCTCAGAAGCTGCCCCGAGCCCTCTTGGCACAGTTCCCTCCACACCATGCATGCACACACACGTGGGGAAAACTGCTTCCAACACAATAACCTCAAATTGTCTATTAAAAAAGGAATTTTGCTGCCAGGAATAATATAATTTTAACTGTTCCCCAATTTATATTCTTTAAAAAAATATAAATACAAGCAGGCTATGGGTTTTCAATTCCCAGATTTACATTATTATTTCAAGGGAAATAAAGAAAACACTCAACCATGATGCAGAGAGGAAAAGAAGGATCATAAACCTTTTTTTTTGGGAAAGAAGCAGTGGCCCATGTGGCTGGCAGCATTGAGAGTGATGCTTTTAGAAAACCATTACCTTTAATTATCTGTGCCTCATAGCTTGGATTCACACTCAGTCTTACAGTGGCTGGAGAAGAGGGCTGGGTCCTCTCCTCTGCCCTCGTGTGCTCCCCCACACTGGCACCATCCAGACCCTTACTGGGGAGCACAGGACTGGAGATGTTTCTGGAATGGAAACCTCCTCCACCAAAGGAGCTCCAGATCATCATCTCCATGGACTTGCTTTAATCCAAGGTAGTTTGTAAAGCGTCACCCCTGTCTCCCTGTTAAACTCAGCAATTTGTACATCAAGACCAAATGTTGCTGTAAAGCTAAAACTTACTGCTTGGGCACTCTCCAAAAGGCATGGAAGCCCAGTGAGGGAAGCAGGGAGAAACAGCCCTTCCTACACTGCTCTACGTCCCCAGTTGCCACCAGCTCCCTGTCCCGGTGGGAGGAGGATGCTCGTTGTGGTGGCAGCTCATCTTCACTCTCCTCAGCCATGTTATAAAGCCACAGGTGACCCAGCAGGACCCACAGGGATCAATGTGCTCCTCCTGCTGCACAAAAAGCTGCTCCCAGGCCAGAGCTCAGTCTCCTCTTCCTCAAAGGCTGTGAGACCTCTGCAAGGCTTTGCTTTGTGCAAAACACTCACACATTCACCCTCAGAAACCCAGAACCAGATGGATTTCTTTCCAGTTCTCAAATTCAAGATCAGTTAAAATTTCCCCCCTTTGGGACCTAATTTGCTTTTCTGTCCTGGCTTTTCTTCCTGCTTTTTACAGCCTTTCTTAAACTAAGAGTTTGCAAACCCTTCCTAAGAGCTGGCCTGTGGAGTTTCACCAAGGAGAACGCTTGCAGAGCTGAAAATATCTCCTAAATTACACCCCCAAGCCCCTTCATCTGCCCACTTGTGCAGTGGTGGTAGGAGATCTGTCCAGACAGGACCAGCAGCAGCTCTGTCCCTGTGATGTGAGAGCCCAGCCCCACAGGAATCGCCTGCACCTTGTTTATTTTCCTAATCCTGGGGGTGCCGGTCCTGTTCTCCGTTATAAACACACACCACATCCGACACAAACAGAGCTGAAGGCCATTAATGCTTGGCTCAGCCTAAAGCAGTTTTCTGTTTGATGCTCTTCAGATCCACCCTCTTCCCAAAACCAGACCACGATGCGACAGTGTCAATTGAACATTTGCTGCCAAAATGCTGAATTAGAGACACAAGTGTTGCTATTTGTGCATTAGCAGGTCAAAGCATCCCTTGGCCATGGAGTCACCTGGAAGAGGTGCCTCTTGTGACCATGTTTGGTTACCTGTGTCCATCATCCAGCAACAGCAGGACAAGCCTGACTGCTCCAGCTCCTCCTTTGACTTCTCTCTTGCTCCAAGCTTGGAAATTGAGCCCAAATTTATTCTGACTTCTCCTGGCAGAGGGCTTTCTGTGGAGGAAGTTTTACTGCCTTCATTACTGCAAGTCTTCTTTTATGCAAATGTGACAAGCAATTAAGCCAGAAGACATATCCCAGTACATTTTGACACCCTCAAGCCAAAACTCAGCCTCTGCATAGAAGGCAACTGCAATGCAGCAGCCCCCTCCTCTCCTTCCCTCCAGGCTTTCAGCAGTAAAGACACTGCTTTTGTGTGAACCAGTTTCTGATAAACTGGTTCAAAAGTCTCAGAAATGGAAATCTTATTATTACAGAGGGGGTATTTGGGACAGACAGCATGGATTTCATTTCAGTGCAAATAATAAATTTACACTGTGGCCATTGGCCACAGGAACAGGATCGATTCTCCAACAAAAGCCTCAAGAGAAGTCCCACAGGGAACCATTATGTCAAAGGCTGCTTCCAAAGCTGGGGGAAAAGGATACATTTTAAACGCTACACTCATTTTAACACACATTTCTCTGTAAGCACAGTTCAGACGTTCTGTGTATATGCTGCTTTTACAGACTAAGCAGCCTTCAATCTAACTTTTAAAAGCTGTAGTAAGTACTATCCCATTACTTAGCTCAGCTCAGAAGATTAAAAAATAAGGAAAAAAGGTCGGGTGTAGCTTGCTAAGGCTGGATGAATGGAGTATATGGGTTATTTTATGAGACAGATTTCAAATATTCTCCCAAGCTCCCTTTTCAACATATACTACAGTCTAAAGGAAAACTGTATCTATCACATCCTTCTCAATACAGTCCTTTCGCAGTTGTCAGCTAAACACCAAATTAATTTTTCAGATCTCTCTAAGAGACCAAACTCTTAAAATCAGATGGTCTTTTTGTAAAAAGGCTGCAGACAATGTTCACGTGAAACATGACTCAAGCTGGAGCCTGGTGGAGCCCCAGCCCGCCTTGTATCCCCAGGACAGGCTGTACTGCACCAGGGCATGTAGTGACAGGATGAGGGGGAAAGGCTTCACACTGACAGAGGGCAGGGTTAGATTGGATGTCAGGAAGAAATTCTTCCCTGTGGGGGTGGTGAGGCCCTGGCACAGGTTCCCTACAGAAGCTGTGGCTGCTCCATCCCTTGGAAGTGTCCAAGGCCAGGTTGGACAGGGCTTGGAGCAACCTGGTCTAGTGGACAGTGTCCCTGCCCCTGGCAGGGGGTGGAACTGGATGAGCTTTCAGGTCCCTTTCAACCCAAACCATTCTGTGATACTGTAGAGCATCCAGTGACAATCTCTCACAATCAAACAGCAGTAACATTTCTCCACCTTGGAGCAGCCATGCTGATGGCCACCAGCAAGGCTCCAATGGATATTGTCTCCCATAGCTCCAGGGAGAAACTGCAGCCCTCATGCAAATTAAAGAGCTCAGGAGACACTTGAGCTGCAATGCAAGGACTTTATCCCTTTAAGCTACCTGGCTGCCCAGCAGTCTCTTAAAAATCCACAGCAATAGAAAAAAGTTACCCAAGACTGTCAAGGTTAAAATGTGTTTGCATTTATCTTGCCTGCTGCAGTGCAGAGGGCACATTTCTAACATCAAGGGTGGGAAGAGTGTTTAACCAGCAGACAGAGGAGAGCTTTGTACAAATGTCTAGGTAAAAGCACCTCAAAACTTCCACCTCTCCCCAGCAGCAGGCTACTGCTAGGGGACTACTTCACCAGAGCTAAGCCTGACAACAGTCCAAACCATAGAGAGAACCGCCTTCCTTCTGCTTCCCAGTGTTCAGTGTCACCTTCCAAGCCCAGGAACAGAAGGGCACTGCTCAGTGCAGGTGTCTGGCTGATGTTCCTGTCAGGGGTCAGCCTCAAGCTGCCCCTGCCATGAACAGGATGCTGTTGGATCAGCCTCCCCACTGACAGAAAATAATATCAACTACAGATGGAAAAAAACCCCAAACCACAACAGTTGTCTGTCCTCCTGCCTGCTCCCCACTTTCTCCCAGGGAAGACGCTGCTGTTCCCATTTCAGTCTGCACTTCCATTGAATCACTTTTCTCACCATCTGGTGTATGGCTTAAACAACAAACCTGGTGAGCTTAACACTAACAGACTATGTCCTGATTTCATGATTTCCAACTTACTGTCTCTCTCCTCTCTCCCAGCTAGTTGTTGCTTTTTCAGGTGTTATTATATGACACTTTCTGATTTTCTTTCCATAATCATTATCAGCAGTTAATTGAAACTAAAAGCATCACTGGCAACAAGCTGAGCTTCAGACCACAAAAATATTACATGCTTAAAACTAAAAGGTGTCTACTTCATCAGCGTGGCTGAACACTTCCTTCTGTAAAAGCCAGGATAGGGTACATAAGAAGACATAGCAAAAGCAATAGGATAAAATATTTTTATTCATTTTGGAATACTCCCACCTTTTTCTTTTATTAATAAATAAGAAAAGATACATCCAGAAGATTCAAAAACATGTCTCAGCCCTTCCCAGCCCTCTGTGGCACGAGCTGCTTTAAGGGATGGAGGCAGCTGCTTCAGCCTGACCTTCCCAAGGGACCCCAAGTGAGGAACCCTCCAGCACCAACATCCCCCCCTGCACCACCGGGGATGACTCTCTCCACATGCTCTCACCCCAGCAGGTCACACAAGTGACCTCTAAGAGCAATTAACTCTTCTTAAGTAAGAAACAAGGAAAAATGAAAGGGGATAAGTTGTTTTTCCAAGTGACCTCTAAGAGCAATTAACTCTTCTAAAGAAACAAGGAAAAATGAAAAGGGATAAGTTGTTTTTCCTGATGGATAAGAAAAGAAATACTGAGCCAAACCCATGCTTCCAAACACTCAGCACTTCTGAGTACACAAGCAGCAGTTTCCTTACCTGTGTTAACAGAATCATCACTGAAACTGATGTTATCAAGTAAAATAACACAGTATAAGTCTGTGTTAGCACTTTATCCAACAGCATTTTGTTGTGTCCTAAACCAACCCCCATCGTTACCATTTCAGTATTGTTCCTATTTACCTTCAATGAGAACAAACTGTTCAAGTTACCTGAGCAGAAGAAAACACCATTTTTAAGTTCCCATTCCCATTTTTTCCCTCTTTTATCCTAAGATTGTTTTTGCCTCTTTCATACACCAGGACTATCAAAACTCACTTAAAGATGGTAATTTATCTAAGGGATACACAGGGAATTTCACACAAAAGGTTACAGCTACAACAGTTCAAGATGTTACAGTAGAACTGAGAAAATTCCTTTGCTTTCAAATGATTCAATGTTGTATCACAGGAAAAAAATAAACACAAGAGCACAGCAAGTGTGTGTGTAACCTCTTCACCCAGTAAATTAGTGTTTTTTGGTGATGTAAAAACCCAATACTTAGGTGTGAAATGTTGCTTGAGCACCCGGAGCTCACGACTGATGCACCCACAGTAGCTGCCAGGATTCAGCATGTTTCTGCTATTAAATCAGTCCTCAAACAACGAGCTGTGAGTTCCCATGGAAGGGAACCCGGGCTCGTGCCAGGGCGTTAGCTCATCCTTTGTTTTCCCCAAAGCACGAGGCAGACATTTTCCCTCCGTCCGCCAGGAGAGCGCCGCTCGGTGCCCGGCCAGTTGGGACCTGGGGTCCCAGCAAGAGCTTTCCCAGGAGCAGCCATGGCCCATCCCAGCCTGTGACCAGGGGAGGAAGGAAGGTCAGATGCCTTGAGAAAGGAAATTCCACCTCTCTAGCAAGGAGGCTTTAACCCCCAGCTCGCAGAACTCAGCACGGCCTATGCCAGGCTTTTCCAAAGAAGTACATGGAAATTTCCTGCACAGCAGCATCCCATGGAGAATTTAAAACAAATACTCCTTTTAATTAAAGTTAATTTAACTTAAACTAACTCCATTACTCAGTTAAATAAATGAGGAAATGCTCACCTTTAGTTAAAAAAAAAAGAATCTACCAAAAAAACCAAATATGAGCATATTTAAGACATTTTAAAACTGTTAAAATTGATGCTAGGGGACAAGTTAGCACCAAACTACCCTCCCTACTTACTGCAGGATGCCACTGCTGTCCCTGGGTGCCCAGAGCTAGGAGATAAGATGCTCAGACTCCCCTGAAGTCCACATGTGATTTCATTTATTTAATTAGGAGCAAGTATGATCAGCAGTGTAGTAGACTGATATTATTTGTGAGGCCAGGGCAGATATGAAAAACTCCCAGCAGAGCCCAAGCTGGGTGGAGGCCATGTGCAATAGGAGGTGGCAGGTCTCCAGTCCTGCAACCACACACACCTGAGCCCCTCCAACAACAGGGAGCAAAGCAAACACAGGTGTGTTCACACTTCCACTGGCCTGGCTCACACCCAGTGTTGGGTTTCCTGCACTGCCTGGATGAGGCTGCTCAAACAGCTACAGTAGATGTAAATTTGTCCCAGTTCCTCCTCTTCACCCTATCCTAGCTGGCATTTTCACGTGGCAAGCTGTATGCTTGGCACCTGATTTTAGTCAGGGCAAATTAACACGAATCTCTATGGACTGAGAGTTGGGTGTCAAACACAGAATAACACACAGGAAAAAAAATTCGTAAGTGATGAGCAGAAACAGTCTTCTCAGCTTTCCCGTGCACCTCCCCTGACACTGCAGAGGGACAGTGGCTCTTCTCCACTGCCCAGAGCTCACCCCCAGATCAGGTGGTCAGGCTGGCAAAGCTGCTGCTCAGTACACAGCACAAGAGAGGACCAACAGCACTGACCCACCGTCCTCATCCCTCTCCTGAGAACGTGGGGGCCACTCTGCCAGCTGGGTAGCACCAGGATGCCATTCCTGTGCATGCTGTGGGAAGTGCCTCTCCCTGTCCGCACTGCCAGAGGAAACCCAGCCTGTCACCCCACATAGCTTATTTCAGCCAGTGTCCAGGTTTGGGAGGACTCACATCCTATTCCAGCTCTGGCTACGTGCTGCCAATTTTAATTTCTGCTGCAATTATTCTCCCACCCACACACTCGATGTACTGTCAGTTAGCACTGACAGGGTCTCCATAGACCAAAGCCCACATTTCCAGCCCCCGCTGGGCCAGAGAGCTGCCAATTCTGGCAGTTTGGGAATGGCCAAGAAAACAAACATCCTCTCCTTTTATTAGCACCACATGGCGGTATTTTGACTAGTGAGCTCACACTACAGGAAGCCAAAAACAGAGGGATCTCCAGAAACTGATGGATGGGCGCTCCCACTCCCTCTGTCTGCAGGGGAGGAGTGGTTGGGGCCCGTGCCCACAAACACCACGCAAAGTGAGACTGGGGATCCCAACACGTCAGCAGTGACGTCACATCTGCATGATGGGAATCTTGACCGCTGGCTGGAAAGCTCCGAGCTGCCCTCAGCATCTCCATGGGTCCCTCCTCCACCCATCTGCAGGTCCAACAGACAGGCAGCCCTTCTTTAGGATGCAAGTCTGAACATCACTGCATTTCTGGCCTCCTCTATAGATCCTTGCTGTTAAGGACAGACTTGTCTAGTGAAACCAACTGATAAGCAAAGTCTGCTTTTTAAAAAAAAAAAGATTTATTTCCCAAAGATGACTCACTCATCCTGTTCAGTGTTGTTCCTGCTAATTGTGAAAAGCAGCTTTCCATTTCCAGCTTCTTCAGTTGTGAGGGCAGCTATTCCCCACAGCCACTGCACTAATCAAAGTTTTAATAAGGAGGATTGATTACATTCTTGGTCTCTGAATAGGGGTTTTCCACAAAGCTCAATTGAGAAACCACAACAGATTGAGAAAGAGGGGAGAGGAAGGCTCACCAGCCAGTCCACACCTTCCAAATTCTCTTGCACAGAAGATAACCACAAGTCTCACTGCCTTCAAGACAAAGATTACATCTAAATAAACTAAATTGTAATAATAGAAATACAGATTTCCTACAAATCACCCAGACTGAGGCATTCTGCTTATGCTAACATGTTTCAGGGCCTCCAGCAAGAATTACTGTCAAGACTTTCAACACATCTCTGCCCAGTATGATGAAAAAGTAGAGTAAAACCTGGAGAAAGGAAGGATATGTGCTCCACACTAGTGCATCCACTGCAAAAGCCACTCGGGGTAAAACTCGCAAAATCTATTTCAAGGACAACCCTAAATCTCTTTTTGTGATTTGAGGGCAGAATTCCAGCAGAAAATTTTCCCTGTGTTTCAAAGCAGATTGCTTTTTTCCAGATGTGAGGAAGTGCACCTAAAGGTTGCACATATTGAGCCAAGTTATTATTTTACAATGAGATTTTTCTTTCTCATAATCTAGGAAATGCCTTTGCTAGAGGGGCTGAATGAGCACAGCATGGGACAGCCCTGGGTCACCTGGCATTGCTCCACGGGGACTCCAGCCATGACTGGGAGCTCGCTCCCTGGGGATGGGATGTCTGTGGCAAGGGTTGGCTCTCTTGGGTGCTGATGGTCACCCTCAGCCTCACACAGGTCAGAGGACATCAGCGGTAACTCTGGGGTTAGGACAGCTGCTGGCATGTCCCAAGCTGTCAATATGAACCACGTTGGAGGCACAGGCAGTCTGGGGAGAAGAGTCAACCAGCACATCTCGGGTGCAAGCACAGCAATGTGTGCATGGAACCTCCTTCTCCTCCTCTCTGGGAAACCCAAAAAGCCATTAAGCAAGACAACATAGGGATACAGACACTGAAAAAGAGAGCAAGAGCAGGTATCTTCTGGCTGTACTTGTGTACCCTTGTTTACACGCCTCTCTCAGTGCCCTACCACAAACACATCTGCTTTACCCACCTATTCCCCAGATTTGCATATTTTCAGTGTAGGTCTGAATTCAGAATAATCAATCCCTGCCCCCTTCGTTATATTCTATATAACTGTCTAATTTTTAAAAAGATCCATATGTAACATATATTAATAGTCAGATTCAAATCCAATCAGCATTAAACCTCAGAAATGTTGTATCTGGCAGTGGAACTGCGGCACATTTGTTCCTCATTTAACATCATTCATAGGGTTTGGGCACATTAAAGTCTATTAAGAAAAAATATATGTCAGAAAAGATGGCTGTAATTGATAAATGAGGCAAACCCAGCCAGAACACAAAGCCCAGGCTCACGGATCACCCAGTGCTGTCAGTCAGGGCAGGGAACACAAACAGGCCCACGTGTCACTAGCGGGCAGTACTGGGGCGGCTTTGCTGGTGCTGCCGTTGTGCCGTGCCCTCTGCCCACTGTCCCCGGGCAGGAGTGCAGAACATCTGCAAATTCCACATGGCTGGAACAGCCAGCAAACTCAATGACCTCAGACTCTGGCCCACTTCTCATGGGGCTTAAGAGTATCTCATGCCCATCCTCGTCACTCAGTGGGGTCTCTGCCGCCAGTGCTCTCTCCTCATTCTGCACGGAAGGAGACACCACTCCCTGTAGCATCATCCCCCCTCTTCCACCCTTGCAGCTCTTGTATTCCTTCTGGCCTGAGCCAAGGGAGGGCTGTAGGGGCACCCTGGGAGCCTTGTCAGGACACTCTAAAAGCCTCTCTGTAAAGGAGCAGTTGAGCTAAACCAGCAGAACCTGCATATGGACACTTACAAGGGCTGGAGAAAAAGCACAGAACAGCACATGACAGGAACTACCTCTGTGGAGAAGGAGACCATGTGAGCAATATTTGAACACTCAGTATCAGTCCAAACACACTCCAGTGTTGCTGGGGCAAGCACAGGAGGTTCTGTCAGCCTGAACTGATGTACTTTGGTGTTCTGAAAGCTCTAGGCAGCCCCAGGGCCTCTGCCCTGGGAATGGTTGGCCAACCTACAGAAGTGAGAAGCCACAGCAGGCTCCAGCTCTGCCATCCGTGACCTTGGATGCCCTGGGAAATCTGGCAGCATGTGCATCAGCTCAGCACACATTCAAGGGGGAGCCAGGCAGCAGAAGGCCCTCTGCCTATATATCCCCCAGTCTCCTCCTCATTTCCTAGACATGTCTACAACACAGACCAGCACATCCAAAAATTGACAGTCCAGTACCTCAGAAGCAGAGAGGGAGAAGAGAAACCCCATTCCTCTTCCCACTGAGAAGCCAAAGGAGAACGAGAGTCATCTTTGACCTTGCTAACAAGCCATTAGTGAAGAGATGGGTAGGAAAGATAGAGACCTGCTCAGCTCCATCCACTGCCTGGCTGCTGCGGAGACGGCGCGGCCCTTGCCCCAGCTCAGAGCCATGGGGTAGTGAGGCAGGGCAGGAGAGAGGCAGAAGGCTCCAGGGAACAGAGCAGAGGACAGAGGGAAGAGAGAAGCTGCAAAACAGAGAGAAGGAGTGAGAGAGGAAAAACAAACAAACAAAGATGAGAACATTACCAAAAAAAGAGAGAAATCCACCACCATGGGAGGTGAATCACTGTTGCGGGATTGGGAGGGTGCAGTGGATTTTGGAAGCAGCCAAGGTGGAGGTATGTCAGCCAAAGCAGATGCAGGCAGACCCTGGGTGTGCTGTGCCCCGGGAACAGCAGGCACCAGGCAGTGCTGTCAGAGGGCTCCAAACAGCTCCATCCAAAATAACACTGACTAGGAGCTTGGTCACAGCCTCGGGGGGGTCAGTGCTGGGTGCTACCCTCCACGTGCTGCCCAGCCTCCTTGTGTTCCCTGCCAAGCTGATCCAGCAAAACCTGGCTTGGGCAGAAGGCAATGACAGAGATGGGATTATACCACATCAGCTGAGGATCTGGCTCACCATGGGAACCAGGGCTGTACCAGCCCAAGGAAAGCCCAGCCAGACCTGCACAGAGCTTTAAAACCACACATGAAAACTCCTTCGCTTCTGGAATGACCGCAGGCGGAGCACAGGGCTTTCCAGACTCCAGACATGGATGTCCTCTCCCCAAAAGCAAGCTGGGAAAGCAGTGGGTGTGCAGGGCTGCAGCTGCCATACCTGTGGGTCCGGCTCGATGTTGATCCGGTACGCCTGAGCCTTGCCATCTTCCAGAACAGGGGGTGACCAGGTCTTCCCTTCGGCTCTGCAGTAGGAAATTAGTAAACTCTGCATAAATTGCTTTTAAAAAACCCAAACTAAAGCAAAAAAACCCCAAATAAACCAGACCCACAAAAATCCCAACCAAAGAAACAGGCTCCTTGAATAAAACAAAGCAGCAACTAAACAAATGAAAAATAAAAAACCTCAAACCACAAAAAAAACCCCAAAGCAAAACATGAATATAGTATAAATTAATTCCATTGCAAGCATATATTATTTATGTGTTTGTCCAAAATTATCCTCAGAAACAGTACAATAGTAAATAGAGAAGACAGGTTCATGCTATTAAAACCATGAAGCTCAAAACCGTCCTTGAACTGTAAGCTTTTACGCTGTTTGGGATTTAAGAGACGAACTTATTTTAGTTCAAGGAATCAGAAGACAGGCTCTTGGTGGCTCTTGTTTTGGATATTCTTGGCTTTGTCCCTTTATTCTGGCCCCGAATCCAGAAAGTATTCTGATTACATGTGTGTGTAATCATACATATACATGTGCATGTGTGTAAAAAAAAAGCAATCCCTGGCAGGCCTCTCTACTAGACCACAGCAGGAATTCTATAAACACCTTTCAGAGAGAAGGCTTACACAACTCTGTACGAATCATCTTGACCCTTTCAACAGGTGCCAGATAGAAAAAGCCCTAAAAATACAGTTTCCATTCCCAAATGCATCTTCAGTCCTGCCAAAGCACAGAAGAATGCTGTCACTGTCCAAAGATTTTCCATGTGCCTGAACATTTTTTCTCCCCACAGAGGCATCTGGGGGCACGGCTGGGATGTGATCTCCAGCACGGATCTGTAACACTCAGGGTATGAGGGAGCTGCAGGGGCCTGGGCAAGGTCCAGCAGGTTCACACAAAGGCTTTTTAGGATGCCAGGAAGTTGAATTGGAAGATGAAAATTCCATGAAGTTCAAGATAAAACTTCCAATTGCAAACTATTCTGTTTATCATTGCAGCCTGCAGATGCCACTTAACAGAAGTAGGTGTTCCATGGGCACAGACACACCCAAATCCTTGTGGACTCTGGCCCCTGTCACATACCACATTCACTTTCAGTTTAATTATCTGCAGAGTCCAAGTTTGAAAAATAAGGAGCACTATTTTAACCCAGAAATTCTCAGGGTGATTTTTTACCTTTGGTATTTTGCAGCTACACAAGTCAGCATACAAAGCTGCCTTTCCAAATCTAGGGTCTGACCCAAAACCTACCAAAAGCAGTGACTCCCACTGACTTTAACACACTTTGGATCCAGCCCCTGAGGATTTAAGCTTTTTTTGTTCCAAACCACCATTCAGTACTGCCATCACGGCTTTTTCAACTGGGAGTGATATACTCCCTCTCATAGCTAGATATCTTGTTCTGATAATTTATCTTTATTATAATTATTTGATTTTAGGCTGGGACACTTCACTATAACTTGGTCTTTCCAACTGGGACAAAGGAAACAGTCCCTCCCAGGAACCCCAACTCACTTTTTGCCACAATTCAGTGCTGTGTATATTGCTTCCACATTGAAAATCAAATCTGGAGGCCCAGAACAATGGAAATGCCTAATTGCATTGGCAGGGAACACCATTATTATTTCCGTGCTTTCCCCTGCACGGAGCCAGCCCGATGAGTGCTCACAGTGCCCTGGGAAGAGTTCATGAGGACATTCCCTGCACTTAGCTCTGGAGCCCACATGCCAAACACAGCTTAAAGCACCCCCAGAGACTTCAGTTTGCCCATAAATAAAAACAGAGATTCAGAAAGTAATTCTAACTTCAGAAGGTAAGAGTGATAGCAGTAAATTCACCATCAGGTATAGCATTTGGTCACCAGTACAGCCTGCACCTCCCAGTTGGAGCCTCCCAGTTCTCCATACCCCTTACAGAAATCACACTGTCTGTACCAGAAAGCAGATAAACTTGTGCTTTCCCAAAGTCATTTTGGGTATATTTACACTTAATGAAAGACATGGCCAGACTTTGGTTTGCGTGGCGGAGCCCATTTGGAGTTTATGCTTTGATGACTGAACTCAAGGCTTCACCATCAGTTCTGCAGAGTGACCAGGAGTCCTTGGTATAACTGAGACCAACTCAGACAGCTTCCAGTGACAGTCTGCACAAAGCCAGCCCCGGCTTTCACGTGAACAATGCTGAAACAAGCTGATACAGCACAATTTGGGCTCCATTTGGCACTTTGAAAGGCAAAGCAAAGGGGAATGGGAGAAGCACCCATCTCAAAGAGAAAGGAGAATTGTAAGTTGGATGAGCATTTATGCTTACACAGGGAGACTCCCTGTTTTCCCTGGGAACAGCAAAACACCATGTAATCCAAAATAATCCAAAATAATTACGAGATGACTCTGTTTGAGCGAACAATACCATGGGCAGCTACTGCAGGAGGGGCTGATGCTTGGAGCTCACACCCCAGCCCTGGTTGCAGGAATACCCCATGCCCCCATCCCCAGCAGGACCAGCGGCAACCCTCAGAACAGGGGCGGGCAAGCAAGCCCCTGAGCAGGGGGCACCTGGGGGGCAGCAGAGTCACCCCAAGACACTCCAGCAGCAGGTTCACACTACCAACAGTCAGAGCTTTGTGTTGAGGCAACAGCAAAAAGCCAGTGCACTTTTCCAATGTCACAGGCAGGAGACCAGGCATCACTCAAGCGTTCTGAGTTGTTTAACTTACAGCTCAAGGACAGGAAAGCGCTTTCAGATGTGCTATTAGGGATTACAGGCAGCTATGTGGAAATCATTACCCTGCACTAACACCACTCTGCTCTCTTAATGGCTGCTAGGACAATCCCAAGAAAAATAACTTGCTCTAGGTTAGCACTAGGCCTTCCACACAGGGCTTTTTGGGAAGCAGACCCATTAACAGGACATCACTAAAAAAACAAGTTGCAGACACCTTTTATCCCACAATTTGCTTTCTGAAAGTCTCAAAGTCATTGTCAAAAGATTACTTGCATATGCTCACATATTTTACCAAAGTGTTTTTTCACCTGGTAGTGATCTGCAAGTCTCACTCTCAAGATTTGTAGAGCTGCTTTTAAGTTGTAAGAATTCCTGTGTCTTAGCAAATTACTAATTTCTCCATCCCCTTATAAACAAACATTTATCACTTGGGGAAGTGCCAGCCTGGATCCAGGTCACTGCCATCTGTGACTGTGCAGCTGCAAACCACCAGAATAATCACGTTACTATATTTCACCTCAATTCATATAGTTTTTTCTGGGGGTGTGGCTCCAGGGTCCTGCCCACCTCCTGAACACTCTTCACCTGTCACCATGGCACATTACTGTGCTCACAACTGGTTTTTATCACTGATATGGCCATTAGCCTTCTAGGAGCAGAACCTGCTCTAAAAGCACCTACAGCCAAGGCTTTGAACTTCCCAGGATTGTGACCATCACCACCATAACTGTAAGGTGGGGGACCCACCCTCTGCAAGGCAGGTGGGCAGCGTGGGGGCTGAGAACTGCTGAGCACCCCAAAGGGCCCAGCTCATGCAGACTATGTAAAGAAGAAGCTGCAAGATCTCTCCTCCTTCATTCCTCTCAGCTGAAACCATTGTGTATTGCTCTGGAAAGCTGCCGGTTTTCCTCTCCATTAGTCCTCGAGGAGGTCCAGAGGGGAAGCTGTGATTCACTTTTTCAGTTGTACTTTTACTGGAAACTTGAGAACATACATTGTCATCCTTCCCATCTTCCAGCAGCGTGCCTGTGCTGCTCACAGCTAACAGACCCCAACAAAACCCCCAGGACCTGGGGGAGGTGGGAGGAACATCAGCTACGTGAGGTTCCAGGGACTTTTGGGGCTACATGTCCAGCAGATTCATTACAGGGCTTTCTCACACAGAAACTTCCAGAGAAAATCCATCTTTGTACAGAGACGAGGAATAGATAAGAGAATCTTCATACTCAATTCTCCAAGCAGATTCAGCAGCAGCACATACAGCAAACCAAGAGGGGGAAGAAACTACTTCCAGGATTTATTTTAGATAGAACACACTAAAGCTGAACCTTTGCGGATTTATGCTTTGACACCACAGACAGGAAATAAATTCAACTCAACCACCCCAGGGTTCTTGGCTGCACTTCAGGCCAGGCAGATACTGCCAGTCCTTCAGCATCCACCTGGCCCTGTGCACAACAACCCCAGTGCTATCACCAGAAGAAAGGGCTGGGAATCTTAAAATTGAAGGTTGGAAAAGCCCTCTTAGACCATCAAACCCCAATGTTACCCCAGTACTGCCAAGCCCACCACTAAACCATGTCCCCAGGCACCACATCTACATATCTTTTAAATCCCTCCAGGGATGTGAGTTCTCCGGGCAGCCTGTGCCAGGGCTTGACAACCCTTTTGGTGAAAAAAATTTTCCCTAATACCCAATCTAAACCTCCTCTGGCACAACACACTAACACACTTCTTGCCTGTTAAGGAATTTCTTGTGTAACTTGGAGACAACTTCACAGTGCATAAAAAGAACAAGTTTTACCAGGTGTCTGTGAGTAATAGCTCATGGGGCTGCTCAACACCCCAGATCTCCAACCAGCTGCCACATAACTGCCCTGACCCTTCCTGCAGTAAGGCAGGCAAAGTACATCCCATGCTACCTTGGCTTGAAATTCAACAGCTGGGAAGATGATGATGGAACAGCTGCCTAATTTATTATCAGGGCAGCCTGAACCATAGGCATCAGTTATATAAATCGACTCCTTCTGAACTGACGAGGATTTTCAACCACTTTGTTTCAGACTAGTAAGGCTACTGTCCTGCTTCACCTTTCACAGCCCTGCTGCCCAGAGACAGCCCTGCACACGTTGGGGCAAAGTGGGACCCAAAAAAGCCAGGGACAAGACACCCATTAACTTCAGGGGGGCCAGGGGTCTGGCCAAAAAAGGAGTTAGAAAATGGGGGGTGTGAAAGAAGAACCCCCTCAAGACATTTGTCCTTGATAAAGGACAGAGATTACAGAAAAAAAAAAATCTGCTAGTCCTGCCTGACAGCAGGGGCAGCTTCACAGATACCAGCACCAGCTGCAGGCTCCAGGGGCACAGGAGAGCCATGGAGCCCAACGCACTTGAAAAGCTCCGACATCCCCTTGCCAGCAGTTTTCCCAATGTGGGCATGGGGCCAGGTCCTCCAGGAAAGCTGCAGCACAAGCCTTCACCCTCCCAGTTGGCACAGGACAAAAGGTTCAAAAAAAGCTGTGGGGCTCACCCTGGCCCTCTGGCACAGACAGGCAGGTCTGGACAGTGCTGCCAAGGGCTTCCCAGCAGCCTGTGTCAGCAGGAACAGCAACGCCACGAGCTGTCCTGTCCTGCACCCAAGGCCCTCTGGGTGCTCAACCCTCTGCTCTCAAGCAGTGATTTCAGCAAAACATAGCTCCAACCCAATTGTATGGCTGCCTTTATTTGATGTGTGATACTTGGTCTTGGTCAGGGCACTCAACAACTCCCCCTTCTTGTTTTCCCCACATTCTGACTTTCCTACTGAACTTTCTAGCCAAAGGGCATTTCCTGATCAGAGTTTGAAAACAAACCCCATCTTGTTCTCAGCAACATATAATGTCAAAGGTTGATGGAGAAAGGGCATGGAATGGAGAAGTCCAGCAGGCACCAGGGGGCTGGAAGCCCTGCACTGCCCAGCTCCCTGCCCTCCCTCCACACACAACTGGCTGGAGGAACCCTGCTTTAGCAAAACAGAGTTTACATCAAATTTCATGTGTCTTCACTGAAGACATACAACAACCAACCTTGTTACTTCAAATATATTTCAGACAAACACACTTAAATCTCCTTGTGTTGATTTGCAAACTGTTATTTTGTTGAAGGCAGCGTACAGAGATGTTTGGAGAGCATCCTCTGCCCAAGGGAAAAGACACTAATCCACACCCCTGCAGGCAGGGCTCTCCTAGAGCTCAGCCTCAGAGCAGGGTCCAGGGTGGTGACCACCAACCATGGCAAACAGCAGTGGCTGGACAGGCACACAAACCAACCCAATCACTGCCCCAGGACATGGCTGCCTTGACAGGACCATGTCACCCCACATTCCAGGAGGCAGATCCCAGAGCAGGGATCCACTCACATCAAGGAGGGAGTGCCAGATGTGCTTCCAGCAATGACTAACAGCTGGGCAACAGGATCCAACAGGTCACTTGGGAAACAGGAGAGAGATCCAAGAACCATGTCACTGCGCACTCACTTTGGGCCAAACTAAAAATAGACCTAATAACACACCACTAGAGCTGCTGTTCTTACTGTAGAAAAACAAACTACTCAGGTTTTCCTGTCAAGAGGAATGCCACTCTCATGGACATCTCTGGGCACAGCCAAGCTGTGTTCTGCCCTTGGAGAAGCCAGTGAACTGACCTGACAGTATGATCTCCAAGAGGAGCCAGCCCGTGCTGAATAGCTCCTCACCTCACCGTCTGTTCCTGCCTCGCAGAGCCCTGAGCGTTCATTTTTGCCTGACCATGCGATAGAAAAGCCTTTCAAACTTGTATTTATAAAAATGTTAAGGCCTGACAAAACCATTGCAATCCCCTTGCCTAGCAAAGCCCAGCCACCTCACGCACAAACCCTGCACCACTGCAAGGCTGTGGGCCACCACCAGCAATATCTGCTTTAGAGAATTCATCCCCTCTGGACACACCCCGAGGTCTTGCTGTTAAAAATATCCACATCTTGGTAGGTACAGCTGGGCAAACCCAACCTGAAGCAACACACCCTCCACAGAGCATCTTCCAGATCCCCCTGAGGTCACGAATGAACATTTCTGCATCTCAGGGAAAACAAGCAGACAGATCCTCCCTAACCCCAGCAAGGCACATACCAGCCCTGCTGTGAGACCTCTGGCCACCCCTGTACCACTGTGACACGGTCCCTGCCCTGTGCAGGAATCATCACTTAGGAGATGCACTTTCAGAGATACTCAGGGGTCCAATCTCAGCCAAAAAACAAATGCCAGTTGATACCGGTGCTAAAATGAGGTGTAAAGGTGGGAATTCAGCCCATCAATTCACACAGTAGAAACTCTCATACACGAGAATGAAACACTGCTGTGCTGCAGGTGAAAGCTGTTTGCAGCACAACTTGGTTCTAACTCCTGACAAAGCTGTCCTTCTGTCAAACCACCCCAGAAGCCAGTGGCTCACCAAAATCTCCTGTCACTACACCAGGATTTCCACCTCTTCCAAGGAGAGCTCCAGCAACCTGCAGACAGTCAGGAAGGGAGCCCTTGTCCTGCCCTGGGAACAGCTCCTGTTGGGGGTAGCTGGTCATCCAGTCTCCCCAAAACTGCTCTGGATGGAAAGCAAAACCACTGTCCTGCTTGGCTATGAGAAATTCCACCTGTGTGAAGGGTTCTTCATCGTTTTTCTTGTTTTCTTTCTCTCCTAATACTGAAGCCACATCATCCATACTCCATGAGCTGAGCTCAGAGGACTCTGCTTCAGCCAGGCAGCTTGGACATCCCTGTCTCAGGAACCACAAGGAACCACAGAGGGTTTGCCATTTATGGCAGCACTCCTTTCCCACTGCCCAGGCATCCAGTCACAATCTATATACTTTTCATGGAAAACCATAAACAGTAAATGATAGCTCTTTATAGCAGGAAATGCCTCTTTAATCTGAAGTGGAAAACTATATCCACTTATTTAAACCTATTACAGATAATATTAGCCATTTGTGAACCTTATAAGGAGTGCTCATTTTGCCTGGGTAATTTGTGATTTTGCTACAGAATTAATTCCAATAGAAATCAAAAAACCCCAAGAAAATCAAACCAAACCAACAAAAAAAAACCCACCCCCAAACCCACCAACAAACAAAACACCACAACACAAACACACAAAAAACCCCAACCAAAAACCCCCAATACCAAATCCACACCTTCATTTTGCTTTCAAATACCCTAAAAAGTGGATTTGGCAGGACCTTCAAATACGTATTAACTGCACAGATACTTAGGAAAATGACGGGTGGACATTAATGAAGGGGGAGGGTTTGTCCAAAGGAGATTTTGATCCCTATGCTACTCTTGCTTGAGTTGACACAACCTCAAAGACTCAACCAAGGCCACAGCCTGGACAAGCCTTGCAAGGTGCAATTGAAAATCCACAAGTATAAATGATCTCAATGCAGTTTTTTGCATCAGTGATCCATAAATTTTGTTTTACTGTTTTTAAAAACACAGGACAATTACCCAGAACAGGGATGCTCCAAGAACTGAACCTGAGGGCACATTTGCTCCAGGACCAGCCACAAGCCTTCTGCAGCACAGCTGACATGTGAGCACATCAGAGAGAACCAACCTGTTCACAGAGAGCAGCAGCTGATCCACACACGCTTTGATCTTGTTTTGTGCTTCTAGATGTGTCATGTTCTCCGTGTTCTCTCCATTAATTGCCAGAATAACATCTCCTGGGCACAGGTCTGCCATGGCTGCTTTACTGCCAGGGTTAATCTGGGCAGGGAAAAATAAAAGGGTTACTTGAAAGAATGCTTTTAAGGTTTTTTAAAAAAAGAGTTACGTTTCTTGGAACAAGCTGCAGGCAAAGGGCATAGTTATTTCTGGAGAATGTGTGTTTTGCCTACACCAGTGGCACCTACCTGAGGTTGGATGCCAGAGCTCTCATGTCAGCCCCAATTCTCCAAGAGCCATCCTCTACAACAACACTCTTTGAAAAAAGAAATTTCAGTCAACCCCAGCCAGTGTGTGACCAGGCCCTCTCCTCACTTTTGGCTCTTGCTTGAAATTATGTAATACTCTCTTTCCAGAGAGGTGATTCACACTCCTGTGCCTTGCAGACCTTAAGTGATCCTGCAAGAGTCAATCCCTAAAAAGCACATGAAGCCCTCCCCTCTGGTTAACCAGGCATGGAGAAGAAGAATGCCATCACCCTGACTGCTGCCTGCAGAGAGGTGACGTTTGACATCACTTTTTCCAGACTGTCATCCAAACAAGTTGTCTTTTACTAGCCCTGCATGGTCACCACCCTTGGAGGGATTTAGCAGATGTGGCACCTGGGGACATGGTTTAGTGATAGCCTTGACAGTGCTGGGGTAACAGTTGGACTTGAGGATCTTTAAGATCCTCTCCAACCTAAACTATTCCATGAGTCTATTCTATAAATATCACACAGCTCATTAAATCTCCACAATTCTTTCTTTTGGTTTTGTAGGAGTGCCAGAACCTTATAAAACTTCTAAGTTCTTTCCTGAGGAACTAAGGACAGGCCCAGGTACTGTTTGTGGTCAGCCATGAGACCAATCCTGTAGCCCATAAAAGAGGTTCTTGAGAAATTACCATTTCATTTACATCATCCTAAATGTGGTTTTAATTTTTACAATAGTATAAAGTGATGCAAGGCATAGTCAGGACAGGTAAACATGTCTGTTTAAACTCTTAACAGCTATGTGTTTGCCCTCTAATTTCCCCTTCAGTTTATTCAGAGCATCTGCTAACCAACCACGTTTTGTCAAGTGAGAAGTTACAGTGAGCCTGACTTTTAGTTACTCACGTGTCACTGCATTAAAGCAAGTTGGTGCTTTGACTGTTTACTCTTGATTTACACAGGTATAATTCCCTGTCTCAGGTGGGGGGTCTCTGTCCAAATAAACCCTGCTTGAGAGATCCAGACACCAGGAGCACTGCTGTACCCACCACCTCCCCTTGGACATGGCTTACAGCAGTGCATGACAGCAACCAGACACTGACAGACCAGGTACAGTTTATCAGACAGTTTGAGAGCAAGTGGACCCACCTGGTCCCCAGTGCCCACAAATCCCCCCAACCATCACAGGCCATTGTTACACAGGTGGTTTTTGAGAAAGGAAGCATGCACACATCCTGACTTTCATCTTGATTTCATAGAATTCTAGAATGGTTTGGGCTGGAAGTTACTGGAAAGTTCATTCAGTTCCAAACCCTGCCACAGGCAGGGACACCTTCCACTAGACCAGGTTGCTCCAAGTCCCATCCAGCCTGGCCTTGAACACTTCCAGGGATGTTCTGTTCTATTTTTACAGGGAATTCAAAGAGGATTTAGTCTTACCATGACAGCCCTTGCACTGGAGCTACTCCTGGGGAGAAGCAGACATCCCCCAGTGTAACACAGACCTGCTGCACTGCTCCCTGTGTGACCACAGGCACCAACACCACCGAAACACAAACCTGAAGGTGTTTGAGAAGCTCCAAACCACTTCTGACATTTAAATAGAACTGGCAGCCCGAGTTACAGCTTTTGTTGCATTGTCAGAATAAATCAGTATTTGCCATTTGCTCTTCAATAGTTTCAGCTGGGCTGTTTGGCTCTAACAAACCTGCTCAGCCAACCCCTCATGGGCTGCCCGGTGACTCAGCCCAGAGCAAACAACAGGAGGTGTTTTCCAGTTCCACACACTTCAGCTGTAGAGCTCTGACACAGGACATTTCAACCCAGGGCAGGATTATTTTTCTCCTGGCACTGGTTAGGATTTTTGGACCCATGTATCCATTCACAGGACATTAGGGTCCTTCTACAACCACGGAAGCTGCCAGACTCACCAGAAAGTTGACCAGAAGCTCAACCAGCAACTCCAAGGAAGCATCTCCATGTTCTTGCCTGCTGTTATCTGCTTCTGTCAGTGGCCACCCCACAGCCCTGGCTGCCAGCAGGCTTTTAGACTAACAGACCTTCATTTTGACACAGGAGAGCTGTATTTTGTTCTTGCATCTATTCAATGCTGCCTAGATGTCTGATGGATTTTCCCCCCTGCACTGATCTTAACCAGGTTGTAGCTTCCTTGGAGAATAAGCTGATCACAAATGGGACACTTAGTTGTTTTCTATTTTTAGATCCTGGTTTATTTCAAATTATTTTGGCAGTATTTTCATATTAGCATTTTATGTCAGCTGCAGAGATGACTGAGAGCTTGAAATGGAGCTGCACTCCAAGATTTCATTAGTCTGAGATGCAACAGTGTCTCAACAGCTTGGGAATCATTTTTGTAATGTCTGTCAGGCCCAGAGTTCGTATTTTAGTGAATAATATTTAAAATACTTGAGACCAAGTTCTCCTAACTCACAGCTGTACTAAGCCATTGACACCACACAAGGCACAGACTGCCTGACAAGTCTGGTTATGGGTCAGTGCTCTGTCTGAACCCTCATGCAGGGGTTTAGTGGTGGCCTGGGCAGTGCTGGGTTAATAGCTGGACTCAGTGGTCTTAGAAATCTTTTCCCACCTAAGCATTCTGTGATTCTATGACATTAGAGCCTGGCAGCACACAGAGGTTTTAGAATGGAGCTTGTAGCAGAGGCACTCACTTGTGCCTCTCCCCAGAGGGCCCTCGGGTCTGCCCTGAGCCAGAACCGCTGTGTGTGTGATGTACACGAGGCACACACGAATCTGGGAGTAACCGGATACCTTATGAAGTTAAAAACACTGCAAATAAAACCTGCACAAAGAGAACCAAGTCACTGGAGGCCCACGTTCTTGAAAGGGGCCTCCAAAGAAGCTGAGGCTGGAGAACAGGAGAGGATTAAGAAAGAGTGGTAAGATTTTATTTGTTTTTAAAATTCTTCATCTGTGCCAAGAACAAACCATTTCAAAAATCAAGGTTGAATGAACACAGACCGAGATCAGACTGATGGATACATAACTCAGGGTGTTGTGAGCAATCTACCCACCACAGGCAACTCTGAGTACCCTAAAGCCAAGTCCCGGCTCACGCACCAGGGCCTACACGGGCTCTATCCCACGGCACCCACAGCACCCGGTGCATGCCATGCCTCATCTTGCCAAGACTGGGTGCCTGCCAGGATTTGGGCTGTCTGCTTTTCTCCAGTGAAGAGCTCAGGCAGGGCAATTATGGACTAGCAAGGAGCCAACCCAGTTCCTCACACCCTGCTAACCCCCAGGGCAGCAGGGCCCCATGCAGTTGTTGGCGTTTCAGAGCTGGAGCAAGGTGCTGGTGGGGAATTATGTGGGTGGATGGGGTAGTCTGAGCCCTTGCACCACCAGCAGCTCGGGGGAGTCTTGCTCCCTGTGAAGTCACGTAGATCCCAAAGAGCTCTGCTTGTGCTGTGGGGTGACAGCAACCTCAGTACACCTTCAGAGCAGTCAAGTGTACAGCACCAAGAGCCAAAACCACAGCAAACACCGTGGGATTAAAGAAACATAAATATTTTTATTGTAATTCCTCTAAAGGTTTTTCAACCAGACAAGAATCCTGCCTCCTCTGAAGGCTCTGAGCTCCCAAAGACACAACATCATGCAGCAATGCAGCAGCACCGAGGTGAACCATGGACCACCAGTTAACTCATGCTTCTGGTTATGGCTGCCCTGCACGCAAGGGTATTTTCCCAACAACAGAAGTCCAAAGCCAACTAACAGAGACTTGGGGTAAAGTTGCCCAAGACAGACAAGCCAACCCCACAGAAAAGGGAGAAGACCTTCTCTCTGCATCTTGCCACTCCAGAGGTTCCATCCTGCCTCTCCCTTGTGACAGCCCAGGTGTTCAGCAGGTTTTGAAGCACAGCCTGGGATGCAATCCAGAAGAGCTGGATGATTTCAAAAAATCCCAGAATGGTTTGAGTTAAAGATCATCTTGTTCCAACACCCTGCCCTGGGCAGGGACACATTCCACTAGACCAGGTTGCTCCAAGCCCCATCCAACCCAGCCTTGAACACTTCCAGGGATGGGGAATCCACAGCTTCTCTGGGCAATCTGGTCCAGTGTCTCACCACCCTCACAGAAATAATTGTTTCCTCATATCTAATCTAAATCTTCCTTCCTTCACCTTAAGGCCAGTCCCCCAAGTTTTCTAAGAGTGAATCAAAACAACTCAGAGGAACAAGTCCACTGCACTGGACCTGTCATCTAGGACCAGGACAGGGCTAGAGTTAGCTGGTAGCGAGCTACTCATGAGATGGTTAAGCAGATCCCACAGTGCTACTCATCACCTAAGCACTGCTGCAACTTAGCAGGAAGGAACTGAGCATGAAATATGTGCAGAACCAGTCTGTGTGCTGGAGAGGTCACTGGCACTTGTGTTTTCACAGCTCCTTTTATGCCCATAGAAGCACTGGTGTGTTCTCTGCCCGAGGCAGCCACGCAGCACAGCATGGGAACGTGGTGTGCACGCCTGCCAGCTTAACTGCTCTCCCAAAATTAAGTAGAGAACAATGTTCCCTGTTTAACCCCTCCACAAAAACAAGCAGCTACTTCCTCACTTCTCTCACAGAAAAAAAAATATGAAGATGCTTATAAACGTTTATGAACAGAAAATACTAAAAGAAACAAACCACTTGCCCAGCAATGATACTGTAGAGCAGAGCACAGGGGTGTTGGCAGAGCATATAACCCAGGTGAGCAGCTGCAGGCTCTCAAGATCCCAGAGAGCAGCACCTCCCTATACAGCACACACGTGGAAGGTGCTTCCCACAAGGATTTGGTGCAGAATGTACTTTTCTTTCCCCTTTTCCAATAAGCATTTTATTCTCCCTAATCCTCTCAGGACAAGTCTCATTTGTAACATCTTTCTATGTCCTCCACATAGCACTGTGCTTTTCTATTGTTTCTGTAGGAAAAGGAGAATTTTGGAGAGAACTCTCATTGAACAGTCCCTCTCTGACTGTTCTCTGCCTCTTCAGTCACCACAGAAGGTTCAGTGACACCACTGCAAGTATCATCCCCACACTATGGCTTTTGCCAAATCATCAACCAGGGAACTCTATCTCCATAATTACAACCAATGTTTAAAGTAAGTTCTTCCAAACATATTCCCCATTGCTTTTCCCAGGATTACCATCCACCTCTCCACTCTCCTCTGAGGTGACTAGCCTCCAGCAGCCCCCTCCCCAGTCAAGTGGATACTCTGATGCTATGAAACAGAATGGAATAATCCCAAAACCAGCAACAGCCCTCTTATCTGGCCACGGGAGCCTCATCATTGCAAAGTGCGGGCATCTGACAGTGGCAGGCCATTAAAACAAAGCACATTAGGGCAACTGCCTTGTGCCTAACCTAAATCAGTTGGTGTTGGAGCCATGCAGTCTAATTTAGTAAGCAAGATTATTTGCACCAAGAGGAGTTTGCTCTTGAAACACAGTGTTCTACTTTCCGCCCTGGAGCTTGACCACAGAAGGGTGCCAGGGCTGGGAGAGCAATCAGAGCAGGGCAAAGTCCCCGTGCCTGCTGCCTGCATCCCCTGCCCATGCAGGGACAGCTCTACTTATAAGCAGCTTTGCTCAAGACAACTTTAGAATTGGGCAAATACCACAAGCCAAAACAATCAATACTTTAGTGAAAGGTTAATTTGTAATATTAACTTAATCCCTCTTTATTTTTACTTTTTCCCCCAAAACCTGCCTCTAAGGTCACCTGTGTCAGTACTGAAGGATGAGGGACACAGCTCCTCACTGCCTGCACAGCCAGGGGAAAGATTAACTTCATCTGTATTCTCCCACAAGTTTTTATTCAAATCCGCAAAAGGTGCCTATTCTGGCCACTGACACCTACATAATGAAGTAAGCTTTCTCCCTGCCACATCTTCACTTTTTATTAAAAGTGCTACTGTAACACATCCACCAGTAAACAAAGTCCTCTTCCCAGGATTTAACCGGTTAAAAGGTGCAATCCCAAACAAGTCTACACAGACCACATCACTCTTCTCTTAAATCAATGGCAGTTTGTTTTAGGCAAGGCTGGGGGAATTTTCTGTTCTGCAACTGTGATCAAAAGGGCCTGATTAAAGTCTTCAGGAGGCCTTCAAGACAGTGTGACAAAATTCTCAGCTTTTAAACAAAGCCAGTCTGTTCTGTGCTATGGGGCAGGGGATGATCGTACATAGCTACATCTTTTAAGACAGGAAGAACTGAGAGTCAAATACCTAACGAATGAAGATATATTCCCCAAATCTTTTAAACATTCTTTCCAGGGATTCTCTTTAGCTTTTCAAAGCATCCTGCCTTGAATTCCCCACCAATTCATCTGCATTTTTTTAGTTGCTTTCTAGTTTGGTATATCAAGGCATTATTTAGGTATGCTCACAGCCCAGTAAATGAAGAATACTGTTTATGCAATGTGAATTTATTTAACTACTGAAGTAAACAAGGAGCTTAAAAGAATTAAAGGGGAAAAAAACCCAGAGTACAGTGTTATAAAAGGCAAGACACTCCAAAATTCTTTTGAATCCAAGTATTAATGGATCCAAATTCAAATTTAGAAATAGATTCATAGTGTAGATTCCAACCGAGCTCAAAGGCTGAGGTCTCTGTACAAAGAAGAGGCTGAGAATCAATGAAATTGGAGAGGGGTTTTAGAACAACCAGCCACTAACCCATGTGCAAACCTCAAAACACAGATTGAGAAAGACAGAGGGACCCACAAGCATCATCTGGTGTATTTTGCCAACTACTCTCTTGCCCAGCCCAAGGGCACACACAGCTCCAGCAGCACTCCCCACACTGCTCCCACGGTCACGGCCATGCAGCCGCCTCAGTCCTTCCTCCAAAGACAAGTTACAGACACGCTGCTACACTGCACAGAACGGCCCACTTCAGCGATACAGCTGATACTACGCTTAAATCTGCTCAATAGTTACTCTGCTGTGTTAGGGAGCAAGGCCAGGAGGGACAGCCTGCCTTGGGGACACTAGGTAGCCCTTGATGTGGGTGTGCTCAGAGCATCGCCACAGAGCCTCAGGCACTGCACCGCTGCTCGGCAAACTGGATTCAGCAGCATCACAGAAAGTGTTTCTGGCCAGAATTGCTTCATCTTCTTCACAGGTTTAGGGCTCAGCTCTCTGGTGAAGCCTCCCTGCTCAGACATCCCCCAGGAAGCAGCAGAAAGCCTGGGCACTGTGCAGAAGACATGGGGGAGCTTGCTTGGAGGTTCCCTTCCAAACCACCCGCTCTGTTTGGTCAGGAAGGCACGTTGTTATTTTTCTTCCCATCAAAAGGAAAATGTCCACAGAGTGGTCTCCAAACAGAAGATTCTTCAACATAGAAAGTTTAACTCAGTTGGTGAGCAAACCCGAAACTTCATTCTTGAGGCGCAGGCAGGTGTTAATCACAGACTTCAGGGATTTGTGCCTTTGCTACACAGTTGCTTTCTCACGGTTTAAAGGTGAATGTCAAGTATTTTGCAGGGTTTAGTCTTTTGAACCACAAGCTTTACACATACTAAAGGCTTCTGAAGTGTTTTGTGGCTTATGGTAAACAACAGCATTCAGAGCCAGCATCCTGCAAGCCTCCCAGCCGACCATCTCTGCAGTTATCCACCAGTCCTGGAGTCAACTGTTCACTTTCAGCTGTGCACTGCCCATATCTGATAATTAAGAATAATGACTTTAAATATTCTTCATTAATCTGGTATCTTCTGCTTTCTGAGGCTCGGGTTGTAAAATGTCATTGGCACATAATCTGCTATCAGTTCACACAACATGTAAAACTACTTAATGGGTGTGCATGCAAGTTGCTCTGGGTGACAAGAAGGACTGAGGGTGGCACAGGCTGTGAGGCATCTTTATGGTGTCTGGAAAATTCATTGGCTGAAATCCTCCTGAATAGCACTTTTGTTGGTGTTTTTTTTTTAAATAGAGGTGTGTTCTCTGTGGGCAGAAAGTGGGTCCCTTATTTTGGGTCTCTGCTCTGTAAAAGTTCCTCAAATGCCACATTGTGGCTCAACATCTTTGCAGTTGCTCAAGTAACATAGTGAAACCTGGGTTTGCTTGAAGTTTTTGTGTAAATTCTGAAGTAGAAACCAAACACAGCCTTATCTACCAGGGCTTGGGGCAAGTGGGGTGTTAGGGGCTGTGTACAAACCCACTACACGAACAAGCGCTGGTGAGATACAGTGTTTGCTCTGGCACACATCTGGCACTGACAACAAATCAAGCAGAGTATTTTTTTCTGTGAACATGTTTGTTTTAGCCTTTTATATCAACACTGCCAGATCTTGAGAGAGCTACTGTTTTCTTTCACACTCTAGCACCTGTGGTCACAGATGACTTAAAAAATAAAAATGTTTTTACTAAGTGTTTGGGTATCTGAGAACCAAGTCAATGCATTCTGAAAGCTCAGAAATCCAAAAACAAATTCAGCTAGAAATATTATATTTCAGATAACTTGTGCCTTCTAGGATTTCCTGGGACTCTTGTAAACTTGTGATGTGTATTTTGTCCCCAGGATACCAATAATACAAATCAAATTGCATTGGTCTGCATTAATGCCACACAATTCATAATGGCATATTTGTATTAAAATTAAAGGATTTATCTAATTTTAGCAGGACTAGGATTATAACCACCTGTTTTGTTATATAGCAACAAAAAGTTTAGGAAAAAAGAATCACGTATTTCCCACTGTATGCTTCTTACACCAACAGGGCTCTTCTAGTAAGCCTGCTATCTAACTTTATTCTCTTTAACCCACTTTATCAAGTGGGATGTAAGTGTTCACTTCTGCAAAGTAACTCTGAATACCTGTCCCAACAGGCCATCTTTCAATCCTCAAGGAAAATTGACATCACTACCATTTAAAAGTAAAACAAAATGAAGGGCGGGCAAAGAAAAAAAAAAACCCTAAACCCACAAACCCCTAATCCCAACCCAAAATACCCATGGACACTGAACCCATTCTGCTTTGTCCAGCCTGGTAGAGGCCTGGCATGTTTTTGAGGGTGTGCAGGGTTTATTTTGCTAACTTGCCCCAAGGTCAGACCTTGCCTGAATGAATCTACATGAATCATTCTTTCCGCCTGCTTTCCCACTCGGGATTATCAGAGTGCTCGATTACAGTAATTAGTATTAGGTTTTCATTCCAGAATGTTCCACCATTACTGTCTCCTGAATCAGCACAAGCATTTATTCTTCTCTTTCAGTTATTAAGCAAAGCCTCAGCAATAGAAACACTTCAGCAGCAAATATATTTATGACATATTTCTGTTAGTTCTTATCTGTCGCTCAGATTAACTGTTATGTTCCAGCACAGCTTCACACATAACCACCCAGAACTCTTGCCCGACTTTACAAGAACAACAAAAATTGACAATCAAAAGCATTTCCTTCCACTTAAAAAAAAGAAAAATCACTCCACTTGAAATACTATAACAAACATTACTATGCAACCAATCGAGACAATAGCTTTCATCACTCAGCTGTACACAGGCAGCAAACACACCAAAAGTCAGCAGAAATCAGATGGGCTCCAAGTTTTGGGATTCATCAACACAGAGTGGTTTCTTCAGTCTGAGAGCTCTGAATAGAGAGTGCATCATTTCCATCAAATAAACTATCAAATACGTAAGAACTACATGAGAAACCAGGAAAAAGCCTTATGGAAATCAAAGTGAAAAGCCCTGTTCCCTTTGCTGGTGTTTCAGTCTTGCCTTCTCCACCAACATACAAAGAGTTCGTGGGATAACCAAACCTGCATCCCCAGCCCTGGGTCTGGAGAGCCCCTTGTGCTCAGCCATCCCCACCCACACAAGAACAAACCTCAGATATTATCACATTATATTCTCTCTGCATTCACACAGGATCACAGCAAAGGACTAAGGCATTTGCCGGCTGCCCTGACAGAGTCAACAAAATCACTTTTACTGGAATTCCTTCCTCAGCAGAATTCCTTCTTGAGTATCCTAACCTTTAACAGGACACGTCTCTACTCAAATGCAAAAGCTGCTTAAGTTTAAAAGTCAACCTTAACTCAAACAATACCTGGATAATGGATTGCAGACCAATTATTTCTCACCCTTCTTGTGTTACAGTTCCAAGCCAATGCTGAAAATTGCATTTTTGCTGCTCCACTAGAGACCAGTGGGTAAACTGATGTTGAAACCAGCAGCTGAAGGAAAAGTTGTATTAAAATCTCATTTAAAAAATACTGGAATTGGTCCATTTGTCAATTATCTGTTTAGCCAACTAATTTATCTATTATTTCAAAAGCAGCAAGTGCATGGATTAACATTGGCAGAGCTGGGCAGATGACGACATCAGCTGCTCCAGGAGCCAGACAAGCAAGTTCAAGTGATTAACACATTCGGCTCCTCTAGTTACGCTAATGACTGATTATCTTTTAATCCCAGGCAAGGGGTAGATCAACTGTGATCCCACACAGAACCACAGCACTCACTGATGTGGTTACAAGCACAACACTGAGAACAGCTGAGTGAGTTACTCCATTCCTGCTCCCAAGCCATTCCTGCTAGTCAAAAGGAATGCTGTCACTCCCTGGAGTAAGAGCCACAGGGAACCCCTTTTCCCACAGAGGGCAAACACAGCACCCAGTATTAGCCTGCTCAACCAAGGAAAAGCAGCTGTCAGCTACCAGAAATGTAATTAAGTCTTAAAACCACTTTCTATCAAGTCATTGAGGCCAACTCTCAGCAGAGCTTTTGGATCATTTCCTACCTCTATAAATATCCTTAGGTGGAGTAACCATTAATGATGTGATGTCCTACACCTGATGCTAGCTCACTGTAACAGTGGATATAAAACCAGCTGAGTATCCTGCCCAGAGCAGAGCCCGGGTCTGCAATTCCCTTCCCAGCACTGTGCTGACAACACACCAGCAGCACCCTCCAGGGCTGTGTGTCCCTAAACCAGCCCAGCAAACTCCAGCCCTGCTCATCTGGGTCCTCCTGAAAACACAAGAAGAAACAGGGGATGAAAGGGTAGCTACAGCACACCTACCTTTTCATGTGACTGCATGAGTGAGATGCCCTAAGCACACCCTTTTGGATTTGCATTTATCTTTAATACTGAGGAACTCAACACTTCATCTGGAGCTCTGGCCTCTCCAGGGCAGAGATCAGCATCAACTGCTCAATGGAAAATCAGATCTTTACCCCTTGTCACTTAAGATTGATCAGATCACAGAGGGAAGTGACTGGCTTTCAAGAAAAAAAGACCATTGCTTAATGCCCTGAGCATATTTGAAACAGCTGCAAGGGATGGACTGAACACCATCAGCTGCATAGACACAGCCACCTCACAGGGCCTACCAGCCAAAGCAAACCCTTGTGAGAAAGGCAAGTCCCATCTCAAAGCAGAACTGGGTCACTGTCATGTTCTGTGCTGCCAAATTTTGTCAGGTTTCTCTCTTGACAACACTGTCACAAGTCACTTTTGTGGGCCACCTTCAGCTTTCCCTCCTGCCCCATGCCAGACACCTCTCTCTGCCCAGACCCCCTGTGCCTCTTGCTCCGCTCAGCCTGGCAGCTCCTTTCACACCAGCCGCTTCATTATTTCCCCCTCTAGAAGTGACACATTTACTTCAGGTCCCACAAATGCACCATTAAAGAACTCTGCCTTCACTCAACCTGGAGCAATGACACTTGGACAGGCTTTGGAGAGGAAGCTGCACCCTTCCAGATCCCCCAGCAGACAGCCCAGCATTGCTGGCTGTGGTTCCTAGGCAAGCAATGCATTCCTGCACTGTTACAGCTGAGCGTTCTGGGGAGAAATGATCTCCTGTAGTAGCTGAGCAAAAAAAGTAGGGAAAAACCAACCTATTAACGACCAAATCTTTTTTTTTCCTAACCCCTACACAGATGAATTTGTGTTTAAGTAAGCAGCCAGCCCTCAGCACCCAGAGCTGAATGTGGGTGGCTTCAGATGCCTGAAATCCCAAACTGCAATCTGATTTCCCAACACAACCAGTCCAGGTAGGATGCTTGCAGAGCTGTACAGCCCAAAAACCTTGTGACACATAGATCCTCAGCCCCCGTTGGGCCCAGAAAGGGAGTGCAGCAACCCCACATCTCTCAGGCAGCCCAGCACATAAGCAGCATATCGGCATCTTGGGCTCACAGCTGGATGTGGGATTCCAAGAGTGTGGTCCTGCCTCCCGGCAGAATTTCTGCTTTTTCAAAGATGTTTGTAATTTAATGGCATTTTAGTATAAAACAAATAAAATTGAAAGAAAAAAGGCAGTTTGAAGGAAGCAGAAATCAGCAAAAAGGCTCCACAATTAGCAAGAGGTTCCCTCCCTCCTGCAGTGAGCCAGCTCAGGGCAAGGGGGGCTGGTGGCTCCTTATTCCTGGAGACAGGAAGCCCCCAGCCCCCTTGCCCGTGTTTCAAGCAAAAAAGAACAGTTTCCTGCAAAATTACAGAAAAAAAGGGAATATGGCACCACATCAGCCATGATCAGTCCTCTGTACAGTAGCAGGGTTGCACAGATCCACTGCCAAGCAAAGCCCTCTCTCCCCTGGGGAGCCCTCCTGCAGCTCCTTCCTGCATCCCCGTGGCCAGGAGCTGTAGCAGAAGCCAGTTCTTCCCCAGCTTTAACATTTTTAGGTACTATTTGCAAAGCAAGTGAGGTCTTTTCTTGTGGTTAGATACTAGAGCCCAAGCACAGCACCCTACAAGTATATTTACATCCCTCTGGGAGCAGCCGTTAAGAGTAGAGCACATCAGAGCATCACCCCACTCTTCAGTGGGAGCAGAATTTAAAAAGGATCCAATTTAAAAGGCTGCCAAATGGAGTAACACCCTACATCTGCTTCTTTTGTTACAGCTCCTTGTAATCCACAGCAAGTCTGGCCTGATGAGGATCATCCTCCTCACACCTCCCAGGTTTGCTGAATCAAACAAGGAATTTGGCAAGCCACCTGTCTAGGCAGAAGCAGACTTAGTTTTTTCTTGTTTAATACTAAATCAATTTTTTTTTCAAAGTAATAGGAAAACAGGCTCCCTCCACCAAGTTCAGATGGCGACTTTCACAACAGGATCATTTCTACAATCGCTGGGAGGTGATTTGTGATACATCCCACGTTACCAGGGGAGAAATGGAACTCCCCATGCACACGAGGTGCAGGCTGAGCCCCAAAATCCGAGTGCCCCCTTCTGCAGCACAGCCTCTCAACTGGGTGTGGATGCCTGCCCACCCCCACAGCACAGACAGCACCACCAGCAGCTGCTCCCTGCACCACCCTGGCCTTCCCTCTCCTCCATCCATCTCTTCCTGCTACTCCTCCAAAACAGCCCTCACTGGAGCACTTAGGAAGGGACAGTCCAAAGTAAAGGCAAAGACAAAGCCATGCAATAGGCACGTTTGAAGTAACACACAAACGAAATCTCTTTAAAACATGCTCTCTCCCATAATTATTTCTTCGGAACTCAGGGTGTGTGTTTCTCTTTTCTGCCACAGCTTTGGCAGATGAATGAAAAGACAGCAAAGAGCTTGAGCGCATTACAATAGAATTTTTAAGTTATAGCTCCTTTCAAAGCCTTTAAATACACTCAGTGTTCTATACTCAGTTCCAGCACCGTAGCAGCAGCTACCCAGGGGAGCTCGGCAATCCTACACAGACCGACACACCAGGAAGGCAGAGCAACTTGGGACATCCAGTCCTTTCCCGGGGCAGCCCAGGACGATGGAAACCCCAGTGCCCGCGAGAATGTGCCCAGCTCAGACACAGCACCTCATCCATCACACAGCCCATCACAGCACCTCACCATGCTCCTTCCTGCACGGGGGATGGTTTGTTTTCACATATATCTACACACAAAGCCTATTTCAAGCTATCTGCGGCGTCTCAGCAAAGAAATTTCCAGAACACATCTTTGTGAGGTCAAACGTAAGTGTGAGTACACTTACACAGTAATTACTACCAGCCCACAGAGACCCCAGAACACTGCAGCCTGCATGGAGAAACTTCTTGCTGACTTAAATCATGCCTTCTTTAAAAACCCCAACAGCCTGTGAACTCAGTCCAGGGCATGAATCCAAACCCTCTGAACACTAAAAACTTTCAAAGCAGATCCTTATGAATTAACATGCAAAAAAATAAAGCATAGAGAGTGCTGTAACACTGGGAAAAGCGACTAAAAGAGCGTTAAGTTCAGAGGGGAACGCTTATTTGAGTGTATTCGGACGTACATAGAATAATATCGAGTTAAAAAGAGCCCAGGCGCTGCCACCCGCTGGTCCCGGGCGTAACCCGCCCGACTGCGGGTACCACCCGTCCCGCCGCATCCCCGCCGCCCATCACCTGCGGCCGGTCCCCTCTCCGCTCCGCTCCCCCTCCGAACTCACCCTGGAGATGGTCAGCGGGGCGCTGAAATCTTTTCCGCCCACCAAACGAAAACCCCACGGCGAAGGGCCACGCAGGACCACCGAGTGGGACATAGCGGCGGCGCTGCGCTCCCTGCCCGCGGGCGGCTCCAGCTCCCACTGGCGCTGCCCGACTGCAGCTCCTAAACGCCGGGAGGGGCCGATCCCGCCCCCCTGACACGCCCTGCGGGCGGGCCGTGTCGGGGAGGCGGGATCGGCCCGTCCCTGCCGTCGTTGGGGGAGCTTTAGCACGGATTTTCCCTTGAATCCATTTACAAGTGGGGTTCGGAGCGACTTCTCGCAGTAGTACAGTTATAGTACTTTACTAGTACTAAAGTATACGTTTGGTGTACTCAAAGCCCTCTCTCACTGCACTTTCATCCTCTGGAGTGGAAGGAAAATGATGTAATAGGTTGGTAAACGTTTGGTTGTGACTGTTTTATTAATCACAATAAGTCTCTTGAAGGAGAAAAAAGTTCAAGAAAATAATCAGATTTGGTTTACAGCAATTTGTGAATCCTTCATGGTCTTCACTTGGGCAAAATATAAACTTCCAAGAAAATAATCACAGAATCACAGAATGGTTTGGGCTGGGACAGACCTGAAATGCCATCTTGATCCAACCCCCCTGCCATGGGCAGGGACCTTCCACTATCCCAGGTTGCTCCAAGCCCCATCCAGCCTGTCCTTGAACACTTCTAGGGATGAGACAGCCACAGCTTCTCTGGGCAGCCTGTGCCAGGGCCTCACCACCCTTACAGTAAATAATATCTTCCTAATATTGCACCTAATCCTGCCCTCTGCCAGTGTGAAGCCATTCCCCCTTGTTCTGTCACTCCAGACCCTTGTCCAAAGTCCTTCTTCGGCTCTCTTGGAGCCCCTGTAGGCACTGGAAGGGCCTCTAAGGAGTTTCCAGAGCCTTCTCCTCTCCAGGTTGAATATCTCCAGCTCTCTCAGTCTGTTCCCACAGCAGAGGTGCTCCAGCCCTCGGAGCATCTTCGTGGCCATTGCACCCCAACATCACTGTGTCCTTGCAGGGCTCTCTTGGGCAGCGCCTGGCACTGCAGAGCGTCCCTGTTTCCTGGCGGTACAGTTGAATCAGTGACTGTTGGAGCAACATGGAGGTGTCCAAACTGACAGTGGGTGTTTAATGGGATCACTTGCAGGCACAGAGTGGTAGCTTGGAGATGGGGTGGGTGGTCAGCACAGCTGCTCAGCATGTCCCCCCAAGAAGATGAAAAAATCTCAAAATGCCTGTAAAATCTCCCTCTCTTCCTGTAAAGGGCTGGACCGGAATATCCCACTTGAAAAAAAGGACCTAACAAAGGATTCATTGTTTAAAAAGTCCAGTTTCATTGAGCACCTTCTCGCTGCCTGTTTCTGTGAGTTTGATTTATGTGCTATTTGCTGCAAAGTCTTTTTGCTCATGACACGGGAAGGTTTGTGTGACCGTCTCACTGCCATGCCCATTTACTGGGCTTTGGTCTGGGACAGGGGTGGGAGCTGTGGCTTTTAAATACGCTCCTGAGCTGTCCTGCAGCTTTGGGATTTAGCAACATGAATACGGCCTACGTGTTGTGTTACGAATCTGAAACCATAAATTTGGTTTGCTTTGCTGGAAAGGTGCTGCAGAGCAGAAGCCCAGCTGCAGCCGCTACCAGCAGAGCTTTCCCCTACTCTTTGTTCCTCGCAAGCGCGTACCTCCACCAAGAGAGGCTGCACAGGCTGACTTTTGTCTGGGTGATGAATCATACCTCCTCATTCCTGCGTGATATCACCCAGCCTGCAGAAGCCTGGGAGTAGGCTGGTCTGAGGTTTCCTTGCTTGTGTTAGCAAATCCACCCAGCCAAACAGCAAAATTCCTCCTGCAGAGAGCTGGAGTACTGGTTGATGTCCCACCTCTCCTGCTCTCGCTGTTCAGTGATGAGGAGGATTGCCCAAAGGACCGAGTTCAAAATGTGCACGAACACAGCGTGTGAGCATTGGCACCTCCTTCCCCTTAAGAGCGAAAAGAAAAGAATTCTTTCTTTGAAAGGCACTAAGTTTACAGAAAAGTAGCGACAATACAACTGAAGATATGGGAAAAAAAAGAGAAAAAAAAGAAACCTGTAGTTCCGTGGAGTCAAACATTTCCCACTGCCATTCACTGGGGCTCTATTCCTTGGGTGGGTTCTGAACTGCACCCTGCTGTGAGGGGCAGCTCTGATGTGCAGCGAAGCATCAGGGGTTCAAAGTAATTCACTGGCAGAGGCAACAGATGATCAGAACACAAAAATTCCCCGCTATTAAAGTATTCATTTCAAAAGCAGACAGGAAACTGCTGGCTCCGAGGCACTTTCTCTTCAAGGCGTTTTGAATACTCAGCCCAGATCACCCCTCATGGAACTGACGGCTCATCTAAAACTTAACCCAACTAAAACACAATTAGCCAAATTAGTATAAATTTGTGGATGTGCTTATTCCAAATGAGGCTATATTCTAAAAGACATTTTGCTGTGTGAAGTGGAGGCAGCCTTACTCTGTATAAAACTATCTGCAGCTGAATTGCTCCTGATGGAAAGTGTTCTCACGCAGAGCAGCCCTCAGGTTTCAGAACTGTAACAGGAACTAATTTTGCACCCCTCTGTCATAGATGTTTTTTCCCAGGATGTGGGGAATGAGGACATTACCTAAAGAGCTCCACAGTTCACCTGTTGCCCCATGTCCTCTCAGCTGCTCACACACCTTTTCACATGTGCTTTCTTTGAGCAAAGCCAACATGACTCTGCGGCCTGCAAAGGACCCAGTCAGCTCTCACTTCAACAAACTAAAATGGACTCATAAATTTCTGGTTTTGCCTTTGATAGAATCACAGAATCACAGAATGGCTTGGGTTGGAAGGAACCTTAAAGATAACTCGTACCAACCACCTACTATGGGCAGGGACACCTTCCACTAGACCAGGTTGCTCAGTGAGAATTTTAAAATGCTGTTTTAAGTAATTTCCAAAAACTAATTGGAACTCTACTTCTGGCTGAGAAATCAACAGGACCAACAGCATCTGAACCTTGCTGTGGGAGAGAGCCTTGACACCCAGCTGAAATACGGTACTGCCAATGTGCTCATTCTTCAGCCGTATGCTGAAACCCTACAGTGAGCTCTAACAAAGACCACACATTATTCAAAGAGAGGTCAAACATGTTCATGAATTCAATCTCATCACTCTATTCACTTTATCTTTCCCCTCCCCGATATTTTCCTTGATGTTTGTTTCCAGTATTTTTCCACCCCAAAGCCTTATCACCGCTTTGTTTCTTTTTTTGAATATTCCATTCTGGCTCTACTTTGCCACCGGTGACACTCTTGGTTTCCTTCCTTTGTTATCACAGACCAACTGGGTAAACTACGGATATTCATCTTTGTGTCCCATTTTGAATGAACATTCAGGTTTTCCATCTGCCACCCTCCCAATGTCTAGCAGAGGTTCATGCTTATCTGGGAGTCCTGATAATGACCCTCCAATGCTGTTTTTGAACATCTGTCCATATGTGAGTGATTTAAAGCATCTTTGTGGCTTGATCGTTCTTGTCCAGGTCAGGAGATTTTCTTGCTTGTACAAATTGTCTTCAGGATTCAGGCTGTTTCTGCTCAGAGCCATTTCAGTAGGCTGAAGTTAGCTGTGAGTCCTCCATCCCTGGAAGTGTTCAAGGCCAGGTTGGACGGGGCTTGAAGCAACCTGATCTAGTGGAAGGTGTCCCTCCCCATGGCAGGGGATTGGAACAAGATGAGTTTTAAGATCCCTTCCAACCCAAACCATTCTGTGGTTCTATAATTTAAGCACCAAAGTAGCTGTTAGCTTGTGGGCTGGCCTTTCCCAACAGCCACACTCCTGTTAAAATTGTGTGTCATGTGGCTCATGGTTTGTGTTTGAAAATCATTTGTTGAGAATGGTCATTTGTAGGTTCTAATGCTGTCTACTCTTCTTCATATTTGTGATTGGAAAAGGTCCCTGAAAGTGTTGCTGATCACATGAATTCAAAATCCTTGTGGGAGTAAAAAACTCCAAGCAATGTTTCATGGCATTTGTGCAATTTGCCTTCCCATTTTTCAGTGTTTCTCAGAGTATAACCTCTTTCACGTTCTTACATTGATCAATAATCCTTGCTTAATTTCCATTTCCACTGCCTGAATGAGTCCTTTCTGGTGCCTTGCAATCCTGACAGGATTCATGTACGACAGATTCTCAAGGGTTACAGTTTATTCCTTTACATAATAGTTTAAAAAAAATATCCAAAGCCTTAACATCCTGTGAACAGTTAAATTTGAAACTCATTATTTGGATTAAGTCCAGGCAAATCTCAACCCTATGGCAGCTTTAGCTGCAGGTTTCCAAAGGATTACTTAATTTATAGACTTTGCAGGATCTCTCAGATCTGAGTTATTATTTTGGCTTTTGAAATTTCCTTGGCAGATGTCCAAATGTTGGGAACTGTCATTCTGAATTCCGTTTAATTCATTTGTTTGTCTAAATCATTTCTAAGAAGTTTATCTCATGGATCTAAGCATCCCACAGAGAAAAATCCAGCTGTGATAGAAACCATTAGGATAATGAAAGAAATCTCATTGGTCCAGTAGAATTTCTTCTCTGTAATCACCTTCAGGTGGAGCAGCCAGCTGCCTCCCAAAGCTTTCGAGCTTTAAGGGATTTCTATGGAGAAAAAAAAGAGAATAGGTTTAAATTAGATATTAGGAAGAAATCCTTCCCTGTGAGGGTAGGGAGGCCCTGGCACAGGCTGCCCAGAGAAGCTGTGGCTGCCCCATCCCTGGAAGTGTCCAAGGCCAGGTTGGACAGGGCTTGGAGCAACCTGGGATAGTGAAAGGTGTCCCTGCCCATGGCAGGGTGTTGGAACAAGATAACCTTTAAGGTCCCTTCCAACCCAAAACATTCTATGAGTCAATGAAAACTGCATGCAAGAAGCTGCACTGTGCATGGTCAGATTCATCTTTGATTCCCTTAAACACTGTGCAGCAGGAACAGATTCACGAGAAGGACAAAGGCAAATCCTTTGCCTCAATAAGATGTGTTCAGGGGGTAAAACACAGGAAGGCCTGACACAAAATGCAGTTTATTCTTCAGTTCTGCCAAATATTCACGAGACAATTTTTACACATTATTCTAAGTCTTGCTCATCAGGCTACCAGTCATGTACCAGAACTTCACACACTGGGGTTTTGCTTGAGCAGCAAGGATAAGCAGTCCCTACCTCCCAAACACTGCAGACTAAACACAAGATAAGAGCCTGTGGATGGATTTCCCGAGAGGAACACCAGGAAGCAATGACACAGCGTGGCCAGCTCGCACAGGAGCACAACAGCAGCCTGTCCTTGATAACGGCAGCTCCGCAGAGGTCTGTGGACAAGGACAAGACTCATGTCAGGGCTCACAGAGAGGCCACATATTCAAAATGTTACAAACAAAACAGGGTTTTTTTTTAATATACTCCTTTCTTCCTACCAATTTGGCTGGAAAATGAATTGGTTTCATGCTCACCCTATTCTCAGTCCCACTTTCCATCTCAGGAGTCAGAGCAAACAGATGAGCAAGAGGCTGTTAGGTCAGGTCCGACCTTACTCACTCACCTTAATCCCCAGACTGAGACTCACCCGATGATGAGCCTGGGCAGCACAAAGCAGGTCGGTGGGGACTGTCCTGCTCCCCTGTCTCACTGCTGTCCCACCCGAGCAGATCCTCGGGTCTTTTTCATCTCACCTGTGTAGCTGCCAGCCCAGAATGTATGGACCAGATGCAAGGAGCTGGTCTGTTTGCTTGGAAGGGGGCATGGCCTCCTCCCAGTGGGTTCAGCTGCTGCTGACAGCGAGGGCAGGATTAACCCCTAAGTGAGCTGTAACCTTTTCACAGCCCTGTCACTGTGACCAGTGAGCGGCAGTTAAGAAAATAAAAAGAAATATTGGCATAATATTGTAAGCAGAATATGAGATTACAAGTGATCTGCTTTTCCTGTAAGGCTAATTGTTCCCATTATGGGATTAAACTGATTGATTTCCCGTCAGAAACAGTGCCTGGAAGAACAAAGTCGAAACCTCTGGTCTAATGTGAGTCACTTCACCAAGCAGCTAAACACAGATTTTGTTGGGCTTTTTCTTGTGAAATCAAGACAGATGTCAGCTGTTGGCATATCCTGCTAATAAATTTGGCACATTTTTAGTATCATTATTTCACACAGTAGAATCCAAGCAAATGTACCTATCCAGGAGAGGAGCTTCCCAGCCTTTCTTGGGGATTTCAGCATTTATCACCCTCGTTCTTGACTGTGTTTATAGTGATGCTTCCTTTTTTGGGTGTTGTACAGCTCCAGAATGCAGACAACTGGAGAAAATTAAGCTGAATGTTCCCAATTTATGCAGGTCAAGGAAAGTTTGCCTTTTATCGTTCAGAGATAAGTACAGCAAACTCATTCTTTTTGAAAGGCTGAGTTCCACAGATGCCAGCATTAAGATTCAGTGATCACAAAGGTTCCTGTAGGTCAATGTCGCAGAAGCTTTCCCATTCATTTCAGCCTTAAACTGATAGGGACACAGGGACCAACAGTACACTAAAAAATAGGGGATAATGTGTGTGATGTCTTATCCCACTCTGTTCTCCTATCTTCTCATACCACAGGTTCAACCCACAAATGCTCAGTCATGTCACTTCTTGGGAACTGAAGGGAACATCCCTAGAATGACATGGAAAATGCAGTGCATATTTTGGGGGTGTTTATCCTGGAGGAGAGAGACATGTTTAGCAATTTGAACTCTCCCAATTTCCTGAGTTCATCGGTTCATTGTAGGAGGATTTCTAAGAATCTTTTGAAAAATATTGTGCTTGAACTTTGAGGTGAAATGCTATGAGGTGCTCAAGCTGGACAGGAGATTAAGCATTCATCATCCACAAGCAAGAAATGAAGAAACTCAGTAACACCAAATGAAGAAACTCCTTCCTGATATCATAGGCTTTGGTTCACTCCACATTTTTTGGTTACTGTAAAGAAACAAATAGACTAAGCCTTCATCTCACTACTAGGGCTTGCAGGCCATGATTAAGATGCTTTAGTGTCCAAATCCTGCCATTTCTGGGAGTGAATCTCCTGGGCACCAAGTGAGACCAAAAGCAGGCAAATAATATGAAAATATCATTTTAAAGATTACCATAACAATTCAAGATTGGTCTTCTGACTTACTATATCTCCTGTCTTAGTTCTTTCTGAATATTCCCAAAGTTTGCACTTGTGCACCCAGATTACACAAATATAACAGCACAAATTCCAAACCCTCGTTGCAGGCAGTGACTTTACTGAGTAGGCAAAGAAATCAAAGTAATTGCCAATATTTGTTTTCTAGCACATAAGCAGGAATCCATAACTGCATGCAGGAATGTAACATATCAACCTCCTTAAACAGCCATATCCTGTTTCTTTTGTTTCCTTTTCTGCCTTTGCAGTGACTGTTGCTACAACACCATCGATCACTGCTCCTTTCATCTGTCAGGCCCTCCAGCTGCCCGCCCGCAGCTCCATACCTGCCCCCCAGGTCTGAGCTGTCTGGATTTCCCCCACGTTTGTCGTTTCAGGGTGTAGATGCCCATCCTTTGCAGCTGGAGCTGTGTGGGCGATGAAGGGATCCCCTCCGGTTCCTCGGCACCCCTCCTGTACCTGCTCAGCCGGTTGCATGAATAGGTTTCAGTCAGGTGAGATTAGTTTTAACAGGTTTTGTCACAGGGCATTCATGCTGGGGACTGAAGTGATGGTTAAATGGGCATGGTCTAGGCTGAGACTGAGAATGTGGTGGCTGCAGTCAGAGGGCAACACACATTGACATCCCTGTTCAGAGAAGTTCAAGGACATCTCTCCTCTGCTATTATTAGGTTCTTGACACATTAATTTTGTGGCTGATCAGCTGCAGGCTCCTGCCGCTGAGGAAGCTCCTCTGATCCCTCCCAAACATTGCCCCAGGATATCTTCTGGAGCATATTCCTTGAAGAAACTGATTCTGTACAAATGGTAATTTAATTTTCATCTTCCCCTCATTCCAAGAATCTGATTACTGGGACGTGGAAAAGCTGAGCCTGAAATAAACCTTTAAAGCATTTTGAAGGATTTGTCATTATGCAGAGAAATAGGCCTGACATTCGCTTGAGTGCAAGGATGTGGAGGGAACAAAATGGGTTACCCAGAAACTGCATCGACTGGGCCAAAGTTCTGCCTTCAGCTCCATCTGGGCAACTCATTTAGGCTGAGAGAGCTGGGTCGCATGATCTGGAGTACAATCTGCCTTTGGAACTTAAATAACACGAATGATATTTAAGAACCTGCAAGGCTGGTAGGTGATATTGTACAAAACCTTATCTAATAGCATTGAAAACTTTGATCCAGGATTCAGTGATACCAATAGAAAAGCTCCCACCAGTGATGGTGGGAATGTTGATTCAATGAGCAGCTTGGCCATTATCCCAAGTGTCCAGTGGGTGTTAGGATAACCAGGGATTCCACCTACAAAGGGTCAGATCTTACTGTTTCTTTTTTAACACATGCAGCCCCTTGTGTTCTTCAGCATTTTTCTGCTTTTCTTAGGAAAGGGTATGACCTGACTATGGAATAAAATGCCTTATGTCTGAAAAAATAATAAAAATCACTTAAAATCCAAAGAGCATGGAAAGCAAATGTTATTAACGTGAAGCTATTTGTCTGCTTCAAGCACAGTATTACATTATGGTAATGAATATATGTCTGTACTTTAATTTATTATTAAGAAAATAGCTCCCATCTGCTTCTCTAACCAAGGCATTTAAGGGTCTTCTGCAAACATTAGCTCCAAATTTGTCCCCACACACAGGATAAATGATGTTTAACAAATAAGTGAGACTGTGGCATCAAATGGTTAAATAACCAATTCCAAGACAAATAGTCATGCTAGAAATTGTATCCCATCTCCTATTTCACTCTCCTGTGGTTTAAGCAAAAGATGGATGTGTCTGAAATACCCACGAGGGACTGAGGATCCTCTTCTGTCCCATCAAGTGTCCTGAAGTCCATCTGGATACACCACCAGTTAGCAGGAGAAGCTAATGGTATTCCACCAAAAATATTTCATCTAAAGATACCACACAAAATAACACTTGGTTGCCAAAGAATAGGATATTTTATGAATGTTTAGGCATGCAAGGTGAGATGTCACAAGATCAAACAGAACCCAGCAATTCCGACACTCATAAAATGGGCAGAAAGAGTGAATCATTCAGCTTTTTAAATTCCTCTGTGACTCTTTGAAGATGTCATACGGGCGGGGGGGGGGGGGTTTGGTTTAAATCTTCACAGTGCTCTAAAGCTCGTTATTTTTTCCCAACAACCCCAATGTCGTTCTGTGGATTGTTCTGCTGAGCATGGCCAGAGCGTGCCCTGCCGTGCAGCCCCATGCCATGGCCTCAGCTTGCCTGTTCCCAGGAAAACCTCACCAGGCCCAAGTTCCATCACTTTTCTTTAGTTCGCCCCAAGAACCATTCACTGCTTCCTTCAATATCTTCATTTCAGCACTACTTTTAAAACCATCAGTGTCACTGCCGAGGGAGAGAAAATACAAATACTTGGCACAGGTGGATATTTACTTTTCTGTTTTCATGGATGTGGAGTCAGTCATGCCTGTTCAGAATGTCTCAGGAGAAGCATGAATAGTTTAAACATGTGTTCAAGGAAGCTTTTTAGTTTATGGATCCCCAGGTATTTTTCCAAGTTGTGCTTTTGTAGAATTTCTCAAATAGGTGTACTATTGTTCCTCTAAAAGAGGCTGAAAAAATAATTGAGGACGGAAGGAATATTCTTCAGAGCACACTTAACAGAGGAAGTGAAATTGCTGAGTTAGTGGCGGAGTCAGCCCAGCATGGCTCCAGCCCCTGGCCCTCCCCGGGAAGCCACAGGCCGGCCATGCTGCAGTCACATGAACCATCCCTCCAGGACAGGGTCAGTCTAGATTAGGCTCCACATAGAAATTCTTCCCTGTGAGGGTGGGGAGGCCCTGGCACAGGTTGCCCAGAGAAGCTGTGGCTGCCCCATCCCTGGAAGTGTTCCAGGCCAGGTTGGATGGGGCTTGGAGCAACCTGGGATAGTGGAAGGTGTCCCTGCCCATGGCAGGGGTGGGGCTGGATGGGCTTTAAGGTCCCTTCCAACTCAAACCATTCTGTGATTGCATGAAGGAGGGATGTACAGTGCTCTTGAAATTCTACAGAGACCTTGAGCCCCTTGGTGGTTCATAAACTGAAGCTGGGATGGAGAAAACACATAGCTGAGTTAACAGCAGAGAGGTTTCTCTGCATCCTGCCGTCACTGAGCATCAACTGCTGATGACTCATTTGGAAATGATTTGCTGGCAGCTTGTCCCCAGCCAGCACGCAGCCTCCATCCCACTGCTCCCACTGACCCCCTGGCTGCACACGCCGTCTCCATGCTGTCGGGCAGGGATGAAATCCAGCTGACTACAATAGATACCACGGGAAAAAATCCCCAAGAGTTTCTGCTCCTCTGAGGGATTTGACGACGGAAATAGTGGAAGTCTCTTTACTGGACTTGGCAATAGAAATTTGGACAGTGCCGTAAGGAAAATATTCTTCACTGAATGAGTGATGCAGCTTATTAGGTCTTTTCTCTATTTTTGTGACTCTGAAGACAGAATTAATGAGTAAGAGGCCCTTACAGCTAGTGTCCAATTCAACAGTTACAACATGCTGAGGGAAGCACACTTTTTCTTTCCTTTTGGACAACCAAACATGGTATTTTTAGTACTGGACAGAGTTTTCTCCTCTGTGATGATGTAAGGTTCCTGTTAGCTCATCAGATTTGGGTCGCCCACAGTAAAAAGCTAAAAAGAGACAAAATTGAACACCCCATCATGTCTGAGCCTTGGCTTGAGGCAGGATGTCAGGAAGAGACTTTTGGCTGCTGGATAAATCACACCCAAGCGGAGGAGAAGGCAGGACACAGAACCCAAACAAACCACAAAGCCTGATTCTGGTTTGAACTGAACTCCTATTCATTTATCTCTATTTATGGAGTCATTTGATGTTAGACAGAATATTAAGCTACTTTATGGCTGCTTCATTTGAGAGGAAATATGCGATGACCTAAACAAATACTGAAATCCACAAATTATAGTCAGGTGGAAAATTTATTGTTCTTGTTTTTAGAAGCCTTTTTTATATAATCCTCCTCATGGGTGGCTGATTGGCAAGGCTGGATCCCTGGTGGTGTCCGCCTGCGTGGCTGTGTCCAGTGTATTCATCTCTGCTGCTTTGTGCCAGCTAACAATTTGCCCCATGTATTTTCATGTTCTAGTGTTGCATGGGAGTTGAAGCAGCCTGGTTTAGTGCAAGGTGTCCCTGCTCATGGCAGGGGGTTGGAATGAGATGAGCTTTAAGGTTCCTTCCTGCCCAAACTGTTCCATCACTCTGTGATTCTCTGTAGCTGGAGATCTCCCCTTCTCCAAGTTCCACTCCCAGAGTTGTGTAACTCCACTATAAAGCGTTATCAGGAAGATTTTTTTCTGTCTCCTGTTTTTTCCTCTCATAGGCAGCCAAATCACATTCACCTAAAGCTTTCTATGCAAGAAATTAAAGTAATTTCCTTTGAACATTCATTTGAGGCGTGTTAGTTTATAAAGAAATCTGGTTCTCTTCCATCGCCCTTCCCAGGCACTTCCTCTGCATTCCTGGCTGGCGTGTCAGTAGGAAATGCAGGTGCCTCAACCTTTGGCTGTTGGCACCCAACGCTGTGGGAGAGCAAAAGTGTGAAGTTGTGTGCCTAGAATAGTCAGTCCAATGGATTTCCAAATCCTCCCAGCATGGAAAACTTGCAACTTCTAATTATAGATGCTAAGCACTCTTAAAAAAAATTGATGGTTTCCTATTGATCTATAAAATATATAGGGTCAATTCCTGATGTGCTGTGAGCCAGCTTCACCCTGGGAACTTAATGACTGCTGTGCCCTGTCATGCCTGGGGACACTTCCATAGTGTTTTGTATAAAACTTGAGTTTTCCTTTTTTGACATGTGGCCCCTCCTCTACTGACCCACTCACTGAAAGCAACAGGACATTTTAGGTGGATGTTTGCAGACATGAATTCCAAGTAATATGTCTGGCAAAGATGCCCCCAGATAATTTTGGGGTGTAGAAAAGACCTTTCTGACCCGTTGGAGGTGCCTGAGAATGAAGTTTCTGAGTGAGGCTGGAGCCTAAATGGGATTTGCTTTTGCTGAATGCACTGAGGGGCCCCTAAAGACTTTGTGTGTTGGCTCCAATCCAACCCACGTGAGCATTCCCGTCAGTGTGGCTTTTCGCAGCAGGCCAGGAGAAGTAATGGATTGCTTGCGATATTTCCCAGGCATTTGCTTTATAGTCACTGAAGACAAAGTGTATTTGGTTTCTAATGAAACAGGGATGTTTCTCAGCATAATGAAGTTCTTGCCCTTGTTTTGCTTTTTGTAGCCCAGCATTACGTGACATATAAAACCACCCCATTTGTTTTCCATTGACTGGAAGTAAATTCTCCCATAAGACCACCATTGAGCAGATACCATCACAGAGGCCAGCCCCACTCCCACATTCCTGTCTCCCTGGACCCCCAGCCCTGCCTCATCTTGCTGCAGGGCATTAGTAGCTGGAGGATGCTGGGTGCGTTCACGCGGTGTCCACTCCGTGCAGGCACAGCTCACTCTTCCTGGCATGGTGTAATGCTGTACCCCATACAGGCACCAAGCCCCAGTTCTGTCAGGAATGTGTCACTCTTACGTCACAGCACATGTTTAGTCCCAATTTCTGTGGGCCTTTTTCAGCCAGATACGCCCACACTTCATCCCACAGTACAGCTGGATGTGTATATGCCTGTAACATTTCTGGGTGAGTGCAAACGCATGTGCTTTGTTGAGAATGGTGCTTCATCTTCTTCAGAAGCAAAACACAACTATGTCATAAACCATGATCATAATAAATAATAAATCATATGGTGAATAAAATCATATGGTGGATGTGAGCGGGATACTGTGGTCTGCGCCTTTTAGCGTAAGATGTTTTTGTAGCAATAGTTCCTGCTTCTGTGGCTGAGGGAGCGGGGGTTGTTCACCTTGGAGAAGAGAAGGCTCCAGGGAAAGCTCACTGTGGCCTTACAGTATTTAGAGGGTGTTTATTAGAAAGAGGGAGAGTGAGTTTTTACAGAGACAGATAGTGATAGGAAAAAGGGAAATGCTTTAAAATTAAAAGAGGAGAGATTTAAATTAGACATTAGGAAGAAATTCTTCCTTGTGTGGTTGTTGAGGCCCTGGCACAGGTTGCCCAGGGAAGCTGTGGCTGCCCCATCCCTGGAAGTGTTCCAGGCCAGGTTGAATGTGGCTTGGAGCAACCTGCTCATGCAAGGGGATTGGAACTACATGATCTTTAAGGTCCCTTCCATCCCAGACTCTTCTGTGATTCAATGTTTGTCCATCTCTGGGGCTGATGGTGGAGTGTTTTGTCACTGGGGCAGCTCTGTGGCCCCTGGTGTGTCCCTTTGAGCCAGCTGCAGTCCTGGCTTGTCTTCCTGCCCTCCAGGGGGTAATTCAGGCCAGGACAGATGACAGACCTGGCTCCAGGCAGGAACTGATCTATCCCCCTTCCTCATGTCCGGGGCCAACAGATGGAGACTGGAAATCTTGTGAGATGGAGAGAAGGAAGAACTCTTTTCCAGGTTGCAAAGCTGAGACGTGTAGAAATGACCTGACAGAGGCCTTTGGGAACAAAAGCATGATCCATGTCTTTCAAATTGCAATCCCATGAATTCATACAAACCCATCCTTCCTGCTTCCAGCATCCGGCAGTAGCTGTGCCCCAGGGAGCCAGCACTGCTCTGGGAGGAGCAGCAGGAGCCAGCCTGGGGGGATCACGCCTGGAGAGATTGGCAGCTTCTGTCGGTGCTCCCTGATCTTCCAGTTGGGTATTTCCAAAGCACACAGAGAATCAAAAATTCTGCAATGGATGTTTTCCACATGAAGCCTGCTTGCCAGAACTTACAGGCTGTGCTGGGTCTCCACGTCCTTCGGTGTCTGGAAGTCACGTTAGGAGCACCTGCTTCTCTTCACGGACAATAACTAACACACAGTCCTATATTTCTGCTGCATTTAATGAAGAAATTACTCCCTAAGGGACTCAGTACAAAATGTCTGTGTTGTTAAAGATGTGCCAACATTTTATTCACAAATCTTTGGTTCCCACTGAAGTTAGTGGAAAGATGGCTTTTAACTTGGTGGGGCTGTGCTGGGGCCCTAAATTGAGTTCACTTCAGGATAACCCTGAGAAAACCTGTTGTTTTTTAAATGTGGAAGGAATCATATTCCACTTGCTGTGATTGCCAAGGAAAAACTATAAGGATTTTTTTTTTTAGCTTTAGGCTTTTTGCTTTTATGCTCTAGGACCAGGTGCTCACAAATGCATGTATGCTGGTCTACACTGTTGGTGTAGAGCTACTGTTAATAACAATCTGACCAGAAAGAAGAATGTGATCCTGTTAAGAAGTGTGTTACACAACTCTCAGTGTATCGTGTGTATCTTGAGTTGAACCTGGCCAGTCCTGATTAATTTGAGTTTGACTACTAAATGTACTGTTGTAATTAAATTCATGGCAGTAGCAATGTTCTACAGAATCTGAGTTTCTAATAAATTCAAATAAATGTTTCATTAAAATTAATGGATCTTCAGCTTGGATGTATTTTATTTTACTTTTGCAGTAGGCTAAGAGGATCATAAGGATTTGTTCTTTATTTATTTATTCCTTGAGCCCAATCTGCAAAATTTTTCCCTTTTTCCTGTGTGACTGTAGCCAAAGGGGACATTACAAATTTCAGATTGCAGCATTTTTGGAATTAGAGGCTGTTTTTACAGCAGAAGATGAATTAGGGTTACCACTGGGGTTGTTTATGTGGAATCCCATTAATTAAATGCCAGATATGGTTTGTGTTTACACCCCTTGGTTGTTACTGGGCTGTGCTCACCCTGGCTAAACACAGTTTGTTTTCAGCTGCTGCCCTGTCCTTCCCTTCCAGCTGTTTGCATTGCTGTGCCCCAGCGTGAAATGCACGGAGGCGTTTTAGCTAGAACCCCCAAATTCCCGTCTTCACCTTCCCAGTCGTTGCAGCTGTGAGTCCTGGGAGAACAACACCGAGAAGCTGGAGCCAGCAGTGCCAACCTCAGCTGCTGAAGCCTGGGGAGCAGCACAGGGAGCAGCCTCTTCACTGCCCTTCCCTGTGGCTGGAAAGTGCCGTGGAATTAGTCACTCACATGGCTCCTGTGAGCAGCTCCCTCAGCCTCTCCGCTTGCTTTGATCTGGAGAGCACCTCAGCTAATGAAGCTTTGCCAATTTGTCTCAGTTTACTGCCGGCCCCACGCAGTGACTCATTGCTAATTATTTATTTGAGGAAATCAGCAGTGGTTCTCAAATATGGATTTTTACTGGCACAGACAACACAGGAGTCTGGATTCCATTTCACCCAGGAACCCAGCCATGGCAGAGAGGACAGGCCTGAACCGACAGTCCCCGACAGGGACCACGATCAAGGTCAGCACGGAAAACAAGCAGGTTCCTAAAAGGAGTCCAGTGGGTGCACCAACGTGGACAGGGTGGGCTGGGGAGGGCAGAGGTGCAGGGAACTGTTGCTGAACTGTTTGCCATGAAAGAGCAGGGAACACATCCTCACTCATCCACTCCCCTCCAGGGTTAGCATCCTTGTCAAAGGGAGTTTGATTGCTGGCTTTGCTGCAAACATACCCTTCCACAAACAGCTCCACACAGCCAGGCTGCTCTGTGCTGTGCCAAGTGCAGGGTGGTGGTGCAGGAGCTGGGGCAGGTCACAGCCCTTTGTCTTGCCTCCTCCTCCCTCTCCCTGTGGAACACGGGGCTTCCTCCTCACGGAGTCGTGGAATGGTTTGAGTTGGAAGAGACCTTAAAGATCATCCTGTTCCAACCCCCTGGCATGGGCAGGGACACCTTCCACTAGCCCAGGTTGCTCCAAGCCCTGTTCAACCTGGCCTTGTTCTCTTTCAGGGATGGGGCAGCCACAGCTTCTCTGGGCAGCCTGCGCCAGGGCCTCAACACCCTCACAGGGAAGAATTTCTTCCTAATATTTAACCTAAAACCACTGTCCATCAGTTTGAAGCCATTCCCCCTTGTCCTGTCGCTCCAGGTCCTTGTGCAAAGTCCCTCTCCAGCTCTCTTTGAACCCTTTCAGGCACTGGAAGGGGCTCTAAGGTCTCTCTGGAGCCTTTTCTTCTCCAGGCTCAACAATCTCAGCTGTCCCAGCCTGTCCCGATAGCAGAGGAGCTCCAACCCTTGGAGCACCTTTGTGGCCCCCTCTGGACCTGCCCTAAGAGGTGTATGTCCTTCTTGTTGGAAGGACCAACACATATATTCTTGTCTTCATCCTCTGCAGGAACAGAGTGAGGTTTTCCCTGCCTCAGCTCTGCACCCTGGTAATTCCTAGCCTCAAGGAGAGCTGCTCCCCACTTTGTTTTCCTAACTTTGCTTTAATAAAGTCAAGAGGATTCAGAGAGGCAGAAATGCATTTGACTCTACCTCCAGATAATATCATGCAAACTTAGGAGAACTGGGACCTTATTTCTGGTGTCTGAGGTAGACAGCAGATGTTAGCAGGGACTTCAAGCTCTCCTGATAATTTAGTGTAATAATGGTGTTAGCAAGGGCCAAATTGCCAACTTGGTTGCGAATGAAAATAATCACCCTGCCAGAGCATTGCCATGAAAACTCTAAGCGCAATGAAAACAGACTGGACTGGACTGGAATGAAACCCACTCATTGTATCAGAATGACCATAACATCTTGCGCATGTTCATTGCCAAGTATGTTGGCTTTTGGGTTATTTGACAAAATATGGCCTCAGCTGCTCTCTGCTGTTTGGCACTGTGTCAGGACAATATGGAAAACAGGGAATCCTATTCCACAGACTTTTAGAAAGGAGGTGAAAGAGAAAGAACAAGAAAGAAGGTATTTTAAAATAATTTTTATAATAGTGCTAGTTATGCAAGCAAGCAATTGGATGTATTTTGTGTGATTTTTACTTCCTGGCTACAAAGGGGATTTTTTGTGGGGGAGAATGTTCATAAAGCCTCTCTGCTATTTATCCCTTTGACCTCTGCATTACCCCAGCTGTGGCTGGGATGACAGATGTACATCCATGCACTCGGTGTTGTGAGGTTAAAAGGAAAAGTGACTCATCCAGTGTGAAACCCCCAGGAAAAAAATCCCTTCAGATGGAGAAACGTATTAGACCAGCAGCTGAATTTTGGCCACTCACTGGACTGACTTATGGGATAGTGCTGTGCATCCATGGCTGCTCTGGACTAACTCCCTAGGAGCACAGGTGCTCCTATTGAGGATAGGTCGGGGGCAAACAAATCCCAGCTGCCTGAGTCCTGCTGAGACACACAGCATGGCACTGGAGCAGAGGCAGAGCTGGATGTGAGAGGACCAAAGGAATCCTTGTGCTGTACCTGCTGCAGAAGAGTCCCCAGCTGGTGAGGATGCGTGTCCTGAAAGCTGGTCCTTTTTAGGGCAGACACATGGAGTAAATGGCCTTTGACAGTCTTTCATTGACAATTTCACTTTTTGGCACACTGGGCGTGATTTCTCTGTTTCTGTGGTTTGTAACTAGTGTTTGAAATAGGTTTTTCCCCTCTGTGCTTTTGGTTTTAGACAAATCTATTTCTAGGGAGCAAAAGTGGCATTTACAGTTCTTTCTGTGTAAATCAGTTTTACTGTAACCACTCTGAGGACAGCTTCATCCTCTGGGTCACAGTCCTGTAGTCATGTAGTAACACATCCCCAGCTTGGTGGAGGAGGGAGCAGCTTGAAATACAAAACTATCCCAAGACAGGTATTCGGTGCTTTTGATGCTGTAAGTGAATGGACTGGAAACAGAATTGTAACAGTAGAGCTGACCACCATCACTTACATCGAGTTTCCTCTCTTTAATCCATTGATTTCAGTGCTCTTTCCTGATGTCAGGAAGTTCTCAGCTGCCTGAGCAGCCTGGGATGACTTAGGGCTTTGGTGTCTGCATAAGAAGCCACATGGGCTCTGCCTGTCTGCCCAGCTTGGTGTTGGAATGTTACCACCATATCCTGGATTTCTATAAAGCTGATCCTTCAATTTGTTGCTCTGTTTGCTCCAACACTTCCAGTATTCTTGCCTGCCCACATGCTTGGAACCCCTCATCTGTCACAGAGCCCTCTGTTCTGGGCAGAGGGGAAACTGCATGATCATATGGAAAATACCAATAATGTTGTTGAGTTTTGTTGCCATGGGAACAGGAGCTCCAACCAGAAATACAGCACTTCAGAGGACGGAAGGCTGCCTGTTGTGAAGGATGCCCAGAATTCTGTCTTTAAACAATGACATGGAAAAAGAATGAGACACGAAAGGCCAAGAACTTCCCTGTGGGTTAGTTTTCAGTTTCTTTTGACCTTTAACTATAAATTGTCCCTCTTATGACTGTCTCATGATATAATCTTATATTGTACAGGATTTTTCATGCACTTGCATTAATAAATGAGATGATGTATTCCCCTCTCTCTCTCTGTGTGACTTTCTGTGAGTAAAATACTTTATCGAGAGATGAAAGATACTATTTGCCTTCAGCCCACATAAATATCTTGTGCTAACATACTAATGCATGAGCATCTGCAGTCTGCACCCAGATGTCAGCTGTGATGGCTTTTCATCTTTCAGTCTGATCATTGGGTTGCTTTTATTTAAGAATGAGTAGGATTCAAAGAGGAGCTGAATAATTCTGTGGTTAATGAGCACATCTGGAGCTATAAAAACACCAGGCTATGAAGGAGTAGGAAGGTCAAACTGCCCCACATGTGTCCTACAGACAGCAGGACTCTGCTGAGCTCCCCTGTGCTGGCAGAGGTACCTTAAATAACCAGAACTTATTCCCATTGATGCTGGAAGAACAGAGCTCAGTGTCATACCCACAGAGCTCTATTCCCAAGGTTCTCTGTCTCCAAAGTCCTTTGCCACCACTGGGAACCCCCCTCTGCTAATGTAGAGCTGGCCTGATGTGTTTAGAACAAACTACGGGCTTCGGCAACTTTGCAGCGAGTCCATGGCAAGGAGACAGCCCTCATAATTTCTTCATTGGGGCATTTCCACCTGCACAAATGAGAGGCAGGTGAGTGCACGGTCTTGATGCTCCAGTTCAGCTGCAATCCCAACTCTGTCAAGGCACAGAAAACCTCCAGCAAGAAGTGGTCTCCCAACAAGGCCCATGACGAACACTCAAAATGACTCTTTCTTCAAAGCTGCTGGGACTGTGGTCTTCTGCTGGCTCACAACACACACGTCTGCGGTGCATCACCAAAACACACAGCCAGATGCTGTATCAGTAGAGAAGGAGGAACACAGAGCTTGAGCTATCACGGAGGTTTTCCAAGGCAGGGTGGGGCGATTACACCACGACTCCCTCAGCTCTGAGCCGGAGGCCGTGACGGAGGCGCTGAGCAAGACCTGGCCCGGCTGAGTCAGCCTTATCGGCCGCGCCGTGCCGGAGGGAGCAGGTTATGGATGGGCTGTCAGGGCCTCCCGGCACGGCCTGCCAGCATTAGGGAGCGTCACAGCTGCGGGCCACTTTCCACAGGAGTTTTGAGAATGCTTTTGAAAAATTGTATAGGGAGGTTGTGTTAAACACACTGCCCAGCTGACAGGAGCATCTGCTCAGGACCGGCTAAATTCCTGCTGTATTTTTAACCTACTCTTTGCCCATTGCACTGTATGCCTGAGCTAGCTTGCAGGAGCTGTGATAAATTTCTTTTTTGCTTTGTCTCTCAAGTAGGATTTCAGCCCTGGATGCTCTGCTCTATCTCATGGAGTAGGGGTTACATGCAGAGCATGTGTTTCAGGCTCTGCTTGTGTTGAGCAAGAGGCTGATGGTGACCAAGCTCTGGGAGGAGAGGGAAGGTCTGACCCAGAGCAGGGGACAGTGGATCCTCCTAGTTCAGCCATGCTACAGGATGCACACAGAATGTTTGCAAGAGACCCCATTCCTTCTCTCTCTGCACAATTCCTCTCTGCATCCTTTGCACCCTCCTCCCACAGCCAGCCAAAAACCAAGGCCAGGAGGAGGAGGGAGAGGAGCTGGTTGTCAGCTCACTGTCAGAAGAGGGACTGGGATGCAGAGGAATGTTCACGCAGTAATAGGATGAACTTTGGTGTGTATTCACTTTGCCTTCTTTGAGAAAGTGTCTCTAAGACTATAAAAATAAATAGTCCTGCTGTGTCTCAATTGCCTTTTCAGCCAGCAGAGTCTGTGATGCAACTCCTGGCCGGCTCGTGTGAGGTCAGACACAGAGCAGCTAACGCTGCCTTCCTGCTCACCTGAATTCCCACCCAGAAAGTGACTGTGCCAATTTAAGTAAATTAATTTAGAAACAGGTCCTTTCAGGCCACACACCAGTTTCTGTAGGTCCCTGAGGAGTGATGCTAAAGGGGAGCTCATTCTTTCCTGCTCAATGTTTCCCAATTGCCCTGTCAAAGTGGGGACAAAGGCTGCATTTAGCAGGAGCTGTGGCAGCAGCTGATGCCATCTGGACCTCGTTCTGTTTGTCCCAGTGATTCGCAGGGACTGTCACAAACACTTCATGGATAGCAGATTTCTCTTTCAGTTGAATCAGATTAATCCAAAATTATTCTGTTAAAATCAGGAGAGTAACCATAGCATTACTCATCTGGATTATTAATCCCGCTAATTCTGTGTTTCACCCTCAAGATGCTGAGTCAGTCACTGATCTGCATTTGGGTATGTTTAATGTTTTTTGGGATGGAAACAAGATCCTCGGGTTCTGTAGAACACAATATAATTATTTTATTTTAAAATGAGCATGGCACACATCCTAAATACAGAAGTACCCATTGTTTTCCAGTTGGGTTATCACAGAACTGTTGGAACTCTTAAATCTGATTTCTGAATTTTGTGCTAGCTACTTTATTACTACCCAACTATGTGTGGCAGATGCTGGTATTATGTTAAAAATAATTTGTGTAATGTGTAGTGAAATATATTGCTTACATGTGTAGCCACATGTTGGCAGAACGTGAATTATTATTTCAGTTTGATGTGAGGTAACAAGTACTTGAGCATTATCCAATGCTGCTTCCTTGGCTAGCTAAGAATCTTCCCTTCGAGGGTAATAACCATTTTACCACAGCCATATGGAGCCAGCACACCTACTGGGAGGGGGGAGTGGATTAATTCTGAGCACCTACAGCAAGAAAAGTGTTCATTATTTCAATATTAAGTTTCAGCTGTGGAAGTTTTTAGGCTGGAAATGGATGCACGGGAGCGTAGGGCTAGAGAAGGCATCCAGCCCCTCACCCTGCTCCAGAGGGTGAATCCTCTGGCTGATCCTGGATCCGCCTAATCCTGGACCCGGGCTCGGCGTGCTCCCTGCCGACCGCTCCGGGAATCGCAGCCCGGGCCGGGCCCGGGGCCGGCGGCGGGGCCGGGCCGGAGACAGCGCCGGTGTCCGGCCCCGAGCACACGGGGCTGGCTGTCTGTCCCCCCGGGGGGACAGACAGCCAGCCCCGTGTGCTCGGGGCTGTCCCCCCGGGGGGACAGCCCCGAGCACACGGGGCGGGCTGTCGGTCCCCCCCGCGGGCCCAGCCCCGAGCACCCGGGGCTGGCTGTCGGTCCCCCCGGGGGTACAGCCCCGAGCACACGGGGCTGGGTGTCGGTCCCTCCAGCGGACACAGCGCCGAGCACACGGGGCTGGCTGTCGGTCCTTCCCGCGGGCACAGCCCCGAGCACACGGGGCCGGCTGTCGGTCCGTCCAGCGGACACAGCCCGGAGCACACGGGGCTGGCTGTGGGTCCCTCCAGCGGACAGAGCGCCGAGCACACGGGGCTGGCTGTCGGTCCTTCCCGCGGGCACAGCCCCGAGCACACGGGGCCGGCTGTCGGTCCTTCCAGCGGACACAGCCCCGAGCACACGGGGCTGGCTGTCGGTCCCTCCAGCGGGCACAGCCGGCGGCTCCCGCGGGACGAACCCCCGGCTGCGCTGGAGCACACGGCGAGGCACAGCCAAGGGGGTTAATTCAGCTGCTCCACAAAGGATAAAGCGGTGTTTTGCCCGGTGGGAGAGGCTGGGTGGGCTGCCTGGCCAGCGGCCAGCTCCTGGGGGAGAACAGCTCTAACCTCCCTTCAGGGAAGGGAACGCAGCTGGAGCCCTTGGTGAGGACAGTTTCCAGGGGTGCCAGGGGAGCTGGGTGGCAACACGAGGTACAGACGATTCCCAAGGATGCCAGGGAAGCTGGGCAGCAGTGCAGGGCCAACCCTACACCAGTTTTGCATTAGAAACCACATGGTTTCCTTGAGAGAGCTGCTGTTAAAAACCCGGGTAATTCTGCCACAGTGAGGCATGAAAAGTCACTTTGCCCAACCTTTGGTCTGTGAGTTCCACAGGTGTTTGGATAACACTCTCAGTTACAGGGTAGATACAGGGATTGTCCTGGGGAGGGGCAGGAGCTGGACTCAGTCATCCCTGTGGATCCCTTCCACACTAGGATATTCTATGATTCCAGGGGAGCTTTCAAAGAGCCCAAGAGTGTCCTTTAATTTCCTGCAGCAAAATGATCCCTGAAAGTGATGTGGAAAAGGCAGCTCCAGGCATGTGAGGCCCTGCTGGGAGCTGGGCAGCCGTGGCCGTGTTCCTGGGCTGGCCTTTGCTGCCCATGGGCAGTGTGTGCACTGGGGTGCAAAACCACAGCAGCAGAGCTGTGCCACAGGCTGCACCCTCCGAGAAAACCAAACACAAATGCTAGCTCTGCCAAGGGGGAGTCATTTCATTTTTGACTTCCCAAAATCATTACAGGGACAGCCTGTTAGGCCACAATACCACGGTTGGATCCACAGCTAATTAAAAATAGCTGCATCTCTTGGGACCTGAAACTTTGTTAATTAGAGTCTTGCTCATGAAATTATTGGGGGTTTATAATTTGCATGAGCTGAGGGTTTGCCTGTAGGGCCAAAATTATTTCCCTTGTGATAAGTTTCCTCTGTCACACCCATACATACCCATAAACCAGATTGAGCAGACTGGAAAGGTGAATGAAGATTTATTTTATGGTGTATTTATTTTAATGTGTTTCTTGAGAAAATACAATTTACTTTTCTTCTGCATTTCCATCCAGCTCTAGAACAAGTGAAAAAGCCAAGGGATATCTTTATGTTAAGCAAGTATTGTTATTAGTCTCTTGGTTGTATTAATATGCATTTTCCAAATATATTCTTTTTCTGTATAAACCATGGAGCTTTAAATCTTCATTAAGCAGAATAACTCAGTTCAGTAATTGCTAAATAGAGCTGAAGGAAGACATATATAACAAAGAGCAGACTAGAACATAAAACCACAGAGTTACAGCATTGCAATTATATCAGGAGTTATGAAAATGCCTATAAAGAACACTGGAATCTGTTCAAATGTCAGAAATTGTTACAGGTATATGTTCTTTGCAGATATGCAATTTCATTTCTTGCAGTGGCAGTTTAAATCCATTGCCTGTCTACTTCTTTTTTTTTCTCTTCTCGTCGATGATCTTCTAATGTAAGGGTAGAACAGAGCCCATCCTGATTTAAGTTCTTTGGTTTATTCACATATGCTCAGAAAATGTGGAGCTGAATGGTGCCTCCACAGATGCTATTTACTGTAGAACCAGTCATTGTGGGAGAAATCTCTGCCTTCTGCACTTCCCTGGATCATGCCAGAAATGAACTGCCTTGTATATCCTATCACAGGCAGAGCAAGAAAATGTATTAGCTCTGGAATAACGCCAGCAAGTGAATGGTGTGACTTCACCTATGGAGCTGGAGCATGGGCGTATGTAGAAGATGTATTTTCCCCTTCCAGCAGCTGCAGTGAAAGCAGTTCACTGCCTTATTTAATACCTCTACATGAACGTCCATGCTCAGGCATTCACTGTTTACTTATGCTGAGTATACAGTGCACACACTGTACCTCTTCTTCTGCCTGGGAAGGAATAAAGATCTACTGTTCAAGTCAGACAAATATTTTTAAAATCGAGTGATGTGCCAGAAAGGATTTCAGGAGCTCCAGAAGTTAACAATTCCACCACTGCACTTTGCTGTGCAGATGTTGCTGCTCAGAGGAAGGATCAGGACTCATGCTGCCAGGGTTGCCCTGCTTCAGCACTGAAATGGGAATTCAGAAAAGATCCTTTGCAGGAGAAACCCCAGATCAGGCAAGAGAGGAGGGACCTCTGGGAAGAAGAATGACCCTGTCCCTGCCTGGCCTGGGTGGCTGTGCATGAACCATGAATGATACAAAACACAAATGTGTGAGAATTATGAGAAGCTAAAGGACTAAGTGCTCTGCAGTTGGAGGAAAGATATGTTCCCTTTGCTTGTTGGCTGCTGGCAGGCCTGGAGGTCACAAATCTGTCAGAGTGGAACTTAGAGCTGTGATCAATCAAATTTAGCAGGGATGCTGTCATTCTCCCTAGGATCTTAATTCTGGGATCTGAGATTTCAGATTCTCAGCACAAAGCTAATGAGACTTCTGCACAAGCAGTTTTCATCAGCTGGGTTTCCCTTCTAAGGTGTCTGTAAAACATGTTGTGTGCAAAGACAGGATGTGACAAGCCAGCACAGGCTGATGCTGAATGAGTAAGGATACGGAGCTGAGAGTGCTGGAGCCAGTCAGCAGTGAAACCACAGAGCCTGCGAGCAGCGTTTGCCCAGGCTGTTCTCTTTACTACAAGAAACCCAGATGCAGTGACCCTTTCCTCATGTGAGGAATCTCTTTGGGATAAAAATACCTCCGTACCATGTGGAAAACCCACACACATAGCAGGAGCTTTGCCCAGGAGATGATTGCCACCTAAAGTGCAATGACTGCAAATTATCATTTTTCCAGAGAGAAATATTTAATTCTGATCTGACTTCAGCCTAGTTCAATATGGGGTTTTTTAAGCTCTGGTCTTTTTCATCCACTAATTAGTAGCCTAAATAAAATAAAGGTTGAGATTTTTGTGGGGTTTTTTTCATGGTTTTGTAATGTCTTTTACCCATATTTCTTAACTATGTCTTTCTCTAAACCTAAAAGGAATAATGTGACCGGCTGGCCTTTCTTATTTCTGGATTTGATTTATGCTGGAGTCTGCAAAGGAATGACTCACACAGCCTTTACATTGGCCACTCAGCCTTGTACAGAATCTGTGCTAAAATCCAGGGCGTGCAGAGGAAGGTCTGCCCAGAGCAGCGTGGGATGACCCAGTCCTCTTCCATGTTCCCTCTTGGACTTTATTCTGCAACAAAATGTGCTTCTCCTCCCCAGACCCCTACGTTAAAGGTGTAGCAAGGTTAAATCCTTTGCAGGTTGCTTTCGGAGCTTCAGCCAGGGTGATCTGGCTGTGTTACTTCAAAGTGTTGACTTCTTTAGTTAGCAGAGAAAATCACTGCTCTGTGGAGAGCACAGGGGTCGGGTGGGCAGTGCTCAGAGGTGCCTGCTTGCCAACCACCCCGGGTACATTCCACGCCACTTACACCCCGGCTGTGGTGACACACGGAGATGGGAATGTGTCTTTCTGCAGAAATCAGCATCTTCCTCAGGCTCCAACTGCTTACAGTATTTCCTTCTTAGTTCAAACAGGGAACACAGGGTGATTCATCATTCCTGCTAGCTAAGTTTACAAAAGAGTTTATTCAATTGCTGAGGCAGAGGCCAAGATTTGATTAAAAAGCATAAAATATGGATATGGTTAAAATAATGTTTAAGCCTGGACAGTGCCTCTTTTGCATGCAAATGATGGAGGCCACAGACCCTCGGGGCTGTCCACCCTAAGTGCCCACAGACAAATTTTAGAAAAGAATATCAGAATATAATTTATAAAAGCTGTCTTGTACCCTGCAAGCCCCTTGGATGCTTAGCAAGGGCTGCAGTCTGCATCTCTACATCGCCTGGTTCTTTTGGGCATCCCTGGGTAGTTTGGAAAATCTAATTAAAACATAGGCAGTGTAATTTTTAAAAAGAAGGTGAGAACATGTGTCTTTTTCCCTCCCTGCAGTCAGACCCCTCTAATTCTGTATGGGTGCACTTGCACAATTTTAAATAAGCCAGTCAGGCAATTACTGGTTACTTCTGTGTTTGCAGAAGTTTAAATGGCCTTGTGAACGTGCAGCTGGGCACGGCTCAGAGCGCAGCCAGACCAGCCTCCACCATGCCACAATTATGTTGAATAGGAACACGAGCTGTCAGATTCCTCCCCGGGACGCTCCTGGTGAATCCAGCTTTAGTCTCCCAAACCTGGCACAGAGACAGCTGGAGGTGCTGCTCTGTATGACAGACCTTTTCCATCTGAACGCTGTGTGTTTATCTCACATGAAGTCTCGTCTAGCTTATCTGCAGCAGAATTTAAGGCATAAATCCCATCCTTTCACTTCTCTCAGTTGCACTTTGGTGTCCTCAAGGGGTGCAGCCTTGAATAACACTGAGTTATTCATGACTGCCTGCAGCCTCCCAGTCTGCTCAGCTCGGCTGCACCAGCGCCAGGGTGACTCAGGGCCCCACAGGACTGAGTTCCCAAGCCAGTGTAAGGGCAAAGGATCTTTTGCCCATTCCAGGAGAATCCTGTCACAGGTCAGACTTCTCAGGAAACCTTCAGAGCAGGAGTTTGTTTGCAGCTGAGCTCTCTGAGTTTTGTCAGAGGACAAAGCATGATATAGTTGACATCTCCGTGTTTCACACACTGTGGGTTTGTTTAGCCTGTGCAGGGCAGCCCCGTGCAGAGACACCTGAGCTGGCATGGGCTGGCTGCTGGACAAATTTACCTGCAATCCAGAGAGCAGATGCTGAGCAGGGAGCAGTGGGAGCACATGGAGCAGTGGGCTGTGTGGGCTGGGGCACTGCACTGTGGATATGCAGTAACCTGGGGTAGCTTTTTGTTCCTGCTGGTCATGGTGTGTTATTCCAAGAGGCAAGTGTACCCAAGTCTGTCATGGTGAGGTGTGTACGTCTGGCCACGTAGCCTTTTTCCAGTGCTTGCATCTTAGTCCCACCTTCTCCTGGTGACAGAGACATTTCTCTGATACTCAGAGGGTTTGATTCAGGATGGCTTCCTGACAAAAGCTCAGGAATTTTGCTATCAGGAAATGCTCTGTGATTTTGCTGTCAGCTGGGTACCAGGCAGTGCTGAGCCCACAGGCGCAGCTGGCACAGGAGGTTTATCCCAGTCCATACACCCTTCCCTCACCTCAGGAGACCCCCTGCTTCTGCCCATCACCCAACAGTGCAGTTTGTATTTCCTTCAGCACACCAAATCCTCAGCTTCTGAGATCCACCTGTGCACAAGCTAAAGGAAGACTAATAATTAGATGATACTTCAGTGACAGCACCTCCACAGCGTGGCACGATTTTTAGCTACGGCTGATGCAAAGACACTGCTCAGACTTTTGGCTGGATCCTTGAACAACAGAGATTGGATGTTGGCATGCCTTGGCTTTTGGCTTCCATCCTTGCTCTTCTAGGATCTAGTGTGATTATTTTTTCATTCATGAAAAACAAAGGAAGAGCAACAGACACACAGCTAATTTTAGAATTTGTTCATGTACAAGGCCTTTTTACACATGTAATTTTTAGCTACAGTTTCAGGGAGAAACCTGAGCTATGCTGAGGTCAGAAGGAGTTGTTATCCAGACATATTCCTGCCTCCTCCATTCTGACTCACTGCATTGTTTTATGGGAAATCCTACACGGCACGACATAAGTACTCTTTAGATAGTTTTAATATTTCCTCTGCCTAGGTCTTGAACAAACCCTTGTAATATGAGAGACAAGGGGGTATCCAAAAATACTTGGGTGTGCATTCAGCAGTCAAGTTCTCTGCAAAGGGATTTTTACTCTGCTTTTAAGGAACTAAGGGCTTCAAACACCCACAGGGTGCTTGATTCTCCTGGTTTTAAAGCAGATCTCCATGTCATAGCTCTCCAGGTTGAGTTGTTCCTCTCACATATTCTTACTCCTCTCTCTGGCGGCAGTTGTGCAGAGGACTTTTCCCTTCTTAAAAACATTAATACTGCCACTGCTGCTGATGGGCTTAGCATTGTCCAGCAGTGGATCTCTCTTGGAGACACTGGCATTGGCTGCATAAAGCATGGGGGAAGCTTCCAGCAGCTTCTCATAGATTCCACACCTGTAGCCCCCCACTACCAAATTGTTGCCACACAAACCCAGCACACCACTACAAACACATTTTTAGTCATTTCCACTAAAAGAGAGGAAAAAATCTATTTCTTCATAATATAAAAGCAAAAAGTCTATAATTAAAATAGGTTAAAAACATCAGAACTGAGTAAGGAATCTGGCTCTGAATCATGTCATTGGCTCTGAAGGCTAATGATGTTTTTACAGTCTCTAAAATGTACTAATATCTTAAACGCCATCGCAGACTCACAGCTTGCTTCTCTCATTGACAATAAAGCAATCTTTCCTAAGTTCACTCAAATAAATGTTAATGGACAAAGTGTATGAACGTGCAACATATGGAGCTGTGTTGGGAGGTTCTGGTGACAGGACAGCCAGACCCCTTTATTATGGTTTATGATATCAGCAGTTGCTAAAACCTTAAGTGAAATTGCACCCTTATGCTAGATATTTCTTTCCCTATTTTCCACTGTCCTTATAGATTCTGCTATGGTGAGTCATCACCCAAACGCTTGGTTTTTCAGTTGTATTTAACTAGATATCTGTTTAGGGAATGGACTTGTGAAGGAGGGAATTTGGAAAGCAAGAGGTTTCTTGTTTTTGGTGTCTTGCATGGTCTGATTTGGTTTCTGGTTCTCTTTAATATTAGAAAGATGTTATTTTTGGCAGAGGTAACAGTTACGTTGAATGACAGTGATGATGGTTACCCTGAATTGGTGTGAATGCTGGTTTGTGGAGAGAAAACACAATAAATTAGACACTCTGGTGAGCTGGGGAATGATCTCTTTGTTTCAGCTCTGCCTGTGCCTTGTGTTGGATCTGTCCTTGCCCAAAGCCGTGCCATGATCCCAAAAGCTGCAGCTGGGCTCCAGCTGCTCCTGCCCTCGATGGAGCCCAGGCCAACGTGAACCCATCATCCTGCTCATACGGCCCTGCCACATTCCGGCACTGAGATTATTCTCCTTCATTTCCATCGTTTTCCTTCTCCTACGAGCCTGCCCCCTGGCCAGGGCTCACCAGGAGCTGCTGGCCGCCGGCTCGGCTGTGATGCGAGCAGCGCCTGAGCTGCAGCCAGCCTGCAGGGAGCACGCCCAGAGCCAGGCGGGCTGTTCCAGGGATCGAGCAGGAGTTACTGGGGTGTTTGATTTCCCCCTGGATCCGCGTTTGACCGGGGAGCACCCGATGCGAGGCCTCGGGCGCACGCGGGCGGCGGCGTGGGGCGTGCGCCGCTACTCGCGGCATTACGGCAGGAGGGGCGGGGCGGGGCGGGGCCTAGGCCGTGGCGGGTGCCCAATGGGGGCGGGCCCGGCGGTGGGCGGGGCTGGAAGGGCCGGGGCGCTTCTAGAACGGGCGGCGGGAGCGGCGGCCGGAGGTGAGCGGGGCAGGGGCGAAGGCAAGGGCACCGCTGGACCTCGCGCCGAGGGGCGACGGGGCGGCAACAGCCCGCAACAGGCTGTGCGCGGTGCCGCAGCCCCCGGGGACTCGCGGGGTCCCGCTGCCGGGCACCCCAGGGGCGCTGCGGGAGAGCCGTGAGAGCTGCTCGGCGGCGCGGTCGGAGCGGGCTGAGGGCGGTCCAGCCTTGGCGCGCCGCGGTTAAATCCTCGCCTGGCCCCCGCTCCGCTGCTGGGGGTCGGCGGGTCCCGGGCGCCTGCCCTGCTCCAGCGCCCCGCGGCGGGGCCGGCGAACGGGAGCCCCTGGGTGCTGCCCCCGGGCCGGGCTCTGCGGGACAGCGGCTTGGCACGGGGGGAAGGTGGCATCGCAAAGCATCGAGTGGGTCTTTGTAAGCGTGTTAGAAGTATCATCATCAAAAATCGTGGAAGGGCTGTCTCCTCTTGTCCCTGCTCTTTGGGTTTGCTAGGACTGGCTTTCCCAGTTAAATGACTGCCAGCTGACCGTGGAGCTGCGTTAACTGGCTGTGCGTGATCCCTGCCTGCTGCAGGCTCAGCATAGACCAAGCGATGGCTTAAGCTTCATAAAGGCGTTCAAACCCCACTTGTTCTGCTCACGTCTCATTTTATTTTACCCTGAGCTCTGTTTTCCAAAAAAAGCCTGTCCCTGTTTTTGTCAAAGCACACAGATGTGCAGCTGAGCTGGGGACAAGCCAGGAGAGCGCAGGCAGAGGTGTGTGACCTGCACGATGCAGTGACCCAAGCCTCGGTAGAAAAGGTTGTGAAAAGGCAGTTAAGAGCAGGCTGGATGAAAGCTGAAAGTGCTACCTAAGTGCTATCACAGCTTAGCTGGGGCACACCAGCTTATTATGTCATACTGTGGCAAAACATGCCTCTCACCAGGCAGGAAAAATTTTATTTCAAGCAGCAAAGAATGTCCTTGTAACCTGGAAGCAAGGAAGAGAGAGGATGTGTAAATAAAGACTATTTTTGGAGCTGCCTGCCTTTGTGATATTTGGTGTTTCTAGTCAATAATTGCCTTTCTTCCTCAGTAGTGAGGTAGGCTTCCCCAGAAGACATTTTTTGTAAAAAAACCTCTTGTTCTTTTATTTTACAGGTGCTGTGTGAGGTGGAGTGGAGCTGAAGGGCCACTGCAGCCATATTTACCAGGGCAATACTTCATCTTTCTGGCATTAAGGACTTGGAAATAATCCCACAGGTATGTTGTGAATATATATAGCAACCAATAACTGCCACTCATATTTCACAAGCAGAATGTTATTCTGCATTTGTAAATTGGCACTACTGTGATACTAACAGACAAGAATGTGGCTTCTTGCTAATGCCATTATTTCTTGGGATTCAATTTTTTGATGTGACTAATCATACTTTGGGAAGCAGTGCAGGAATTATGTACTTCAAAGACAGTAACAGCAGAGGGAGCAGGATTTACCAGTTAGTGTAAGAAGTTTTTCAGTGGAGGTTTAAGTCAGGAATCCAATCTGTTTATAATTTCCATGCTGTGCACATTGGCAAACTTTCAAAGAAGCAAGCTGTAAACATAGATATTTTTCCTATGACTAGTTCTGATTTTTGTGTATGGCTTTCTATACACCAGAGACATGAGAATGTGGAGTATGGAAGGGAGGACCTTCCTAGGGTGATGTTAGAATAGAGTCGACCCCTGGACCTCTGAGATAATGCCTGATTTTAGTTAATTTCCTGATATTAATTGAAAGGAACAGTTCACTGACAGTAGATACTTTTGATATTAAAAGAATCCCTCACTTCTGAACCGGACAATATTTTTAATGCTGTGTATGAGCAAATACAAGTTATGTCAAGGTATATTAAGTATGATGATATACTAAAGTTATGGCCTTTGCACAGTAAAATGCTGTCTAAATATTAATGCTGAAAAAATAAGCTGTAGTGGATAAAGCCCAGAGTCTTGTTGTCTTCACTGACAATGTGGGATTTGACTCCAGGCTGCTTCGTATAGGCAGAGCTTGCAGAGTAAGATTCAGGTGGATTTGCTGTGCCTTAAACTTGCATCAGTTTTGTCATCTACAGGCATGTGGAAGAAGCATTCTTTGCTGTGGCTTTAAAAAACTGTTGAGAGCTAATCGAGATGGTTATGGCTTCCAAGATTGTTTTAATTTATTTTATTTTAAAAGAAATGCCAGCAGTTTTGCACGAATGTGCTGTGTCCTTGTTAATATTTGCAAATGAACAACTTTTTCTCATTTTCTTTTGGCTTACCTCGAGAAACACAAGGCAATCATATTGTATTTCTTGCTAGGCAATTTTAATTTGTTTTTAGATGCACACTAAAATCCTTTGTAAAGAAAGGTGGTGATGTTGGCATAAGCTGCTTTGAGCAGTAAAGCCAATGTGCATTGAAGGAAGGAGCTGGATTGAACACTGGTGCGTCTGAGTTCATGTGGATAATGAATTTCAGCTCTGAATTACTTTTTTCAAAGTCTTCATACCATGGTGTAGGTTTTCTTCCTTAGGATAAAATTATTTTCCTTAGTATTTAATAATGTCTTAATAGTTTTATAGCTGCTATCATATGCCAGGCTAATCTGCAAGACCTGAAATACTGCTGCAAGCTGGATGGTTTTATGGCTGCTTTTCTTGTTTGGTATTGAAAATCTGTTTACAACTAAGCCTGTCTTTTTGGCTCTAAATAAGTAAGCAACCTTGCAGGTTTTTTGTTTATACCATTTTCCACTTAAATATTACTAACCTTATCTATCAGTACTGATAGCAGGTTGTTGCCTACTTTTGAAGCTCCATTGTTGGTGGAGGGGGCAGGGATGAAGCCATCTGCACCACCAGCCCACCACTTGCTGCTGTGTCTGCAAACAATAACACAGGGTGGAAGGCACTGGCGCTGGGAGGAGCCCCAAACACACCTGTCTCATCCAAGAGTCCAACCTCAAATCGCTCTTTGAGGATGGACCAGACTTCAGAGCCTCAGCTGTGTGTGCATCAAGGACTCATCGGTGGCCTGAGGCGACCCTGAAGTGGTGATTTGCTTGTTAGATTTCACCATGATATTTTAAGTGTAGATACATGTGGAAGCAGCTGTTTTCAGAGTGATTTTCCAGGTGTCTCTAATAGCGCAGGCAAGCACAGAGGAGGAGATGGGCTGTAACCCTTACTTGTGTCATCAGCTGGTGTGTTGTATTCCAGTAGTTCAGAGAAATGATATCTTAATCAGGTGTTGACAGTATCTGCTTATGATACTTTGTCTCACAAGCTTTATTTCTCTGTAGCAAAGGGTGGGTCTGTAAGCATGGAACCAAACCAGAGAACAGTAGTCTGCCTTAATTACTTGGAATCAGTAATTGCTTATGCTCTGAAAAAATCCTTCCCCCTCTGAGTCTTTGGAAAGAGAGGTGACTTTACTGGTAACAGTTTGGAGCAGCTACATCACAGCCCAGTTCCACACCTGCCCTAGAGAAGCCCCAAAGCAAGGGGAGTGCTGCACCCTCAAAGTGTGGAGTGGAAGAACACTGGGGTTTTGTCTGGAGCTCATGTGATCAAAATGAGTGTTCACATATGAGCACAAGTCACCCTCTGGCCTAATGTACCACAATAAAGGGTATGACTTTTATTCTTTACGTTGCACAGATTGGTCTTATGCTGGTTCCACTTAATTTAATTCTCCTGCATGAGGAGGCTGTGCAAATTTGGAGCTGGATGAAGGACTTGCTTTTCTAGTCCCTATTTTCAGTTAGGCTGTCAGGCAACTGGAGGACTCTTGTTCTGTGGGGAACAAAGGAGACTAGCATATCAGTTTGATCAGAAGTTGAGTCCTAAAGGCACTGGATGAGTAATAGGTATTTGTTTCCTCTTCTGACCTGAAAAAAGGCCTCCCTTTTGGCTCATGTGGGAGCTGGCTTGAGTCCCCCATGACTGGATATGAAATTCAGGGTGAGTGAAGAACTGATAACACTGGTACATGTGCAAGCAACTTTTCATTTATGGGTCAGGTCTGTATTTTTATATCTTGTTGACTGAGTTTTTTAGAAAGCTTATTTAATAAAGAATTCAGTCTAACTTGCGGAGAAAAATTCCAGCTTGGTCTATTTTGTCTAGAAGAACCTTTTTTCCTTCTTCCAGTGTCTGAGCCTGACAGCCCTCTTTCCAGTGGGAGTAATGATTCACTGAGGTCTTACACTGTAAAGAAATTAGAAGGAAAAAAAAACCAGCCTACAAACCAGTAATATAGGCAGTATTTGTCCTACACAGGTTTATTGTCTGGAATTTCTGTTTGAATAAAACACACTGGCTCTGCAAACATTTGTTTTCATTATCGAGGCAGGAGCTGCTCATGCCCCTTCTGCCCCTCTTGCCCTGTTTGTTAGCAGATGGCTCAGCTGGAGTGGGGTGGGCACACGTACGTGTGGCTGTGCACACACGCTCCTGCTGTCCAAGACTGCGGTCATTCAGCCTCCTGTAATTCATTATTTGTGCTGGTTTTCCCAGTAACAGCTGTGAAAAGAATGTGTACAAACAATCTGCAACCCCTGCAGCCAGGTGTCCTGCTTGTTCGAGCAAGAGCTGCTTTCTCTGTTTACTGAGGTTTCTGTTTATTGACTCAAGTAAAACTGAGTAGGATGGTAAAGCTGTTAAAGATCTGCTGTAAAGACAAGCTGCTAGCTGTAGTAAGTGTACTTCTTGGCAGATATCCTCAGCCATGAGAGAACATGGTGAGGAGGTGCAGGAGAATGTAGACTTGTGTTGTTTTAACTGGAAAATTCACTTGTGATTGTTCTTCCAGGCACTATGTTGTGCATCCAAAAAGCCACTCCATTAAATGATGACAGACTATTCAGATGAACAGACAAGGCTTAATATATCCAAATTAATGTACTTCCCAAGTGCTCTTGACTTGCTGAGCTTTCTGCTACATCACTTATTGTGGCTTGTAGTATTGGCAGACCTCTGCATGGTACTATTCACTCAGCTTTACTCATTTCTCAGATTACCCATGTACTAGTTCTGAACTAACTCAAACAAGCAGTTTGGGAATATGTGGTTTGCAGGGGGGTGAGAAGCAGAAGAGGGAAAGGAGAAGACTAATTATGATGCTGAGACATTTTCCTGCTTCCTCATGCTTGCAAACTGTTGTGGTAAATGGTTCTGATTCCTTACGTAGTCCTGTAAAGCAATCAAAAGAATAATTTAAAAATAATCATCTTGCCATGTGGTAACACACAGCAGAGAACAGAGCTATTTCTAATGTTCTTACTGATGGTAGTGTCCCTGAGGGTGTGTTTGGTGTTTGTGTCCGTGACACTGTGGAGCTCAGCTAAGGGTGGGGGCTGCTCTTGTGCTGTGGGCTGGAAAATCCAAGAAAGAAAGGGCAATATCCACCTTTCATCTTTTGCCTTGTGTCATGCAGGCAGATGTGTGGAGTCTAAGGGAACAACAAGCTAGTGTTATTCCAGAATTATCTTACTTTAATACCTTCCTATTTGCTGCATTGCTTGAAATTTCAGGATAATCCACGTATTTTCACTTCTCTCTTCCATTCCTCTTTCCCATCAGATTAAGTGACACCATTTTGCCCCAAAATAGCTGCATTTTTACTGTGTTTGGAGTTAGAAGGGGTTGCATGTGGCCACCAGTTTACCTAGTTACCCAGGGTAGGAAAAAGCAATAATTGCTTCTTGAATGAAGGTGAAGAGTTGTCACCTCCCTTTGACACTGCACGGGTGTGCCAGGAGCTCTGAGTTGGAGCAGCAGTGCTCCTACACGAGGCTGGCTTTGGTGGCTGTTCCTGAGTAGTGGACAGGCAGCTCTGGAGTGAGCTGTGGGCTGATCCAAGTGCCGTGCTCCTCATAAATTCTCTGGAAAAGGTGTTCCTGGTCTCTGGATCTCCCAGGAGGATTACAGCTTCCAGAAGGCTCTTCTGTGTGCCCCTTGCATCCCTTGCTTCACTTGACCTTGTCTGCTCAGACTGGCTTTCCTTCCCGTGCCCCTCAGGCTGTGCTTTTGGAAGTGGAACAATCTGCTTTCAGCCTCTACCTCTGGGGTTTTAAACGGGCACAGCTTTTGAAATACAGAAGTCATAAGGGCTGTGCCCAGAGGCCAATATGCTGAGATGATCCATCTTGAATAAGCAGAGCTGGAAATTTCACTTTTATCTTTTCCAACTGTTGCTGCCACTTCCACGCTACAAAATGTTCTATTTCTCTATTTGGCTTTCTCACTATTTGTGTTTCTAGACAGTTTTAAAATAACTGAGCTTTATAGAATGCTATAAACCCATTTAATTTAGACTTCTATTATTATTGGAATATAAGACAATTTAGTGGGTCTCATATTTTCCAGCTATAGTTATGTGTGACATGGAAGACATTGAGCTGCTCTTGCAAAAGAGCTTGTTCTCACTGTCTCAGTAGACAATATATTGTTTCCCTTACTTCTCTCATGTGGGTTTTCCAGTGTCTTCAATGTAAATCCCAAAGAGTATGCAAGATGGCATTTGAGACTGTTAAGTAACAGCTCCTGTGGTTGAAGAAGACTTTTTCTCAAGCTTTTCTAATGAAAATTCAGTCTTTCAAGAAGCTAAATAATTTCCATGAGGGTAAAATCACTGAAGATAAAGATTAATGCCTTGGCTTGTTTTCTCACAAAAAATAAAAATGATTTTTCTTCTTCCTTTTTATTTTTTATAGGTTTGAGCTGTCTGGAAGATGAAGCCCTGCCTGCAGTTGTTCTTCACCTGTGTTCTCCTGATCTGGCACACAGAAGCAGAGTTCTTCACCTCCATAGGTATGGAAAGAACCAGTGCGTGATGTTGTGATGTGTTAATGTGATTGCCAGAACAGTTAAAGTTACTAGTTGAAGCATATGGCTTTCTTCATGTGGGCCTGTCAAACAGTTTTAGGAAAAGCTGCTCTTCTGCAGCATCAGTGCAATTTGTTTGCAGTTGGTTGATTTAACACAATGTGACCAACATGATACAAGTCTCTCTGAGGCCTCTGTCAGTAAAATAAGATGGAGCCTGTGTTCTATTAGGATTTGTGCATCTGTTGCCATCTTGAACAGAGAACAACTTTATACTAAAAAGCTCAGTCCTGAATTTATGGAAAGAATTTAAGTGGTAAATATGTGAATTTTCTTTTTTGAATGACCTGAAATCTCCGATCTTCTCAAAAAGTTGGAGTTAGGTGTCAAGAAAAAAATGATAACTCTCTTAAGTTGTGTTTTGTTAGGTCTGAGTAAATCCTAAAGAATTTGCATTGTTATAACTCTTAAAAATAATTTGATTTTTTTGACAATTTAGTTCCTGTGTTGTAATGGGATACAACCATGTATAATTGTGGTAGAGTCTCAAAATAAGCACAAACTGAGTTTTCTGCTCTTAATTGGTCTAATGTTTTCCTGTGGAGCAGTGTGGGGACTTCCCCTCCATAAGGGCACTAGAGGCTGATTAACTACCACTGGCTGCTCTCCAGAATGTTCTGTGAGTCAGTGGAGCAGTGTTTCTGAATGGCAAAACTCGGAACTCCTGGTGGGTTATTTTGCACCACTGTGTGGAACAGCTCAGCTGGAGCCAGGCAGAGTGGTGTCCCACTGCCAACCTTCTCATGCCCTGGGGCTGCCTAAGCAATATTTAACTACGTGTGTATTATTTGCCTCTGATTTTTCTGAGTTAGGCAGCATGTTATACAGAGCTTCCGTGAAGGATCACCTTTTCTTTACACTTAGCTATTTCTGAACCTTTCCAAACTCTGAAAACAGCACAGCCTGCTGCCTTTTATCTGCTTAATCATGCCTCATTCATAATTACTCTGGAATGCTGGAGCTAAAGCTGTGACTGCATTTATAAATCTCATATGCCCTTTCAGTTTGGGCTCTGAAAAGGCAAGTTTGTCATAGCAATTAGGACTGACATGTTAGCAATTTCCACTAATGCTAATCAGGAGAGAGTGTGTGTGTCAGTCTATGAACATTAGCCTGAAATTCCTCTCTGCTTAATGTTAGGTTGTGTTTCCACAGTTACCCCTATTGTAAAGCTGTAAGTTTAAATGATGCCAGTAGTTACACTAATAATTTGTAACTGTGACCTAATCTGTATCCATATGCAGAACTGATGCTTTGGCAACTATTTGGATCTTTTGTTGCTTTGACTCAATAGCTGTAGGAGTGTCAAACCTTTCTTTTGATTGTCTTGCATGCACTTGTAATACTAAAAGTAATTAGGAGGCAGTGGAGGGGTCACTCCAGCAGCAAAGCTACATGAATCGTTGAAGCTGGGACTTTAAAAGCTTTTTGAAGCATTTCAATACCAGACCTTTGTGTCAAATAGTTTTTGCGGTTTACAGGCATTGAAGTGCACACCCTTAATTTATCTGTTCTTTGTGGTGGTTTTAATAGCCCTGGAGCATTTAAGGTTTGTCTTCCGTGCACTTGGAAATTGTTACTTTTTTAGGTCTGACAAATATTTGCTCCTACTCTTTTTAGGTCAAATGACAGACCTGATTTATGCAGAGAAGGACTTGGTACAGTCTTTAAAGGAATATATCCGAGCAGAAGAGAACAAGCTCTCTCAGATTAAAAGGTAGGGGAGGAGGTTTGTATAATGAAGGGTGACAAAATGGCTCATCTGTGTTCATTCACACTCCTCCTTTCTGTCACCACTCTGTGCTGCTAGATCTTGTTGATATTTCCTCAGTAGATAATCACAGTGGGAGTGTAGGTATAAACTTGGCTTGATTTATTCCTGTTAATCTGCAAGGAGAGGTCCCTGCTTCAGCAATCATTTAGAATTTACTTCTTTAGAAAAGGTGGTGTGCTGGGCTCTCCTCACTTTGCCCTGTCCTTGTACCATCACGTAACTCCTGTAGAGAGGAGACATCAGAGGTCTTGTCCTGAGAGCTGAATGCCTGTGTGCCAGTGCTCTGTGCTGCCTGTTGTTCCGTGCCATCAACCCTGATTTCTACAGCCAAGTGTGCCAGCGGCATTTACTGAATCCCTGGATTCCTTCCCATGTTGGTTTTGCCCTCAGGGAGAGTTCTCCTGCCTCGTTCTCTTCATCTGCCTACCTTGCTGCAGCACATCTCTGATGTTGTCCTGATGGCTTGGATCACTTGAGAGGCTCTTGCTGGCAGCTGATACTTTCTGTGTCCCATAGGAACATTGTTAATGCTTGCCTAGCCGAAAGCAGTATCTGCTAGGGTGTGACACCAGGATGGCCTGAGGTCCAGTTCAGGGGAGCCAAGTGCCTCTAGAAGGAGTCATGCTTTCCAAAGAATTTCTGAACTCCAGGCTGTATGTGTCACTCTGATCTCCCTCTTGGGAGTGTAGGGTGAGGATGGAGCTGTGGAGTAGTGAAATGATAGGAATTCTGTTCACATGTACACAAAATGTTCTTTTCTTGAAAAGCTACCCTTTGGAGGCAAACGAGTCTCCTCTTCAGGTATTGGTAAAGATAATATCTGTTCAATCTATGTATAAACTGGTCTTTTTAAGGCTTGTTGCAATTGAGATGCATGTCTGCTGTAGTAAAGATTTAAAATACTAAGCTGGTAAATGTTTTCCTTTTAAAAGAGACAATTGTAATTAAAAAAACTCCATTTTATCGTTGTGAAGTTGAAAGATTGAAAACTAGTTTTGTTAGCAGAAGGAGCAATAATTTATTTGATCTAGATGTGTAATTTGAATGATTTAAGAAGGAAGATGTGCATTTATAAATTGTTCTCAGGCTGAGGTGCACACCTCTCATTCCAGCTGGGCTGAGAAGATGGATGTACTGACCAGCAAATCAGCCTCTGATCCAGAAGGGTATCTGGCACACCCTGTAAATGCATATAAGCTCGTGAAGCGTTTGAATACTGACTGGCTGGAATTGGAAAACCTGGTTCTTCAGGATACAACAAATGGTAAGGAGTTACAGGGGGCTGCTGTTGGGAGGCAGCCTTTACCCCCTTGTGTTCTGGAAAACCACAAGCTTGGCTGTGGTTTAAATATTATTGCCAAGTTTGTTTAAAAAAAACTAATGACTTGCCTCGTCTACTGATTACTCAAGTGAGTGAAATTTGCAATTGAAATACATCTCAATCAGACTCAGGAACTGTTACTTGTTTTATTTGGGAAAAAGGCAGAGTAGGATATGCTAAAGGGAGAATAGGATGTGCTGAAGCTGTGGTGGCAACTGTTGAGTGTTTTGTTCCTTTGTATATAAACTGCTTCATCTGCTTTTCCAGTCTGTTCCTTCTCTTGGTGATCATTGTTTATTGGTCATGTTGGTAGTAAATAAGATTAAGAATCAAAATGAGTCCCATATTGAATTGGTGAAGGAATTTGTATCAGCCCCAGCATTAAGAGTTGGCAGATGTTGTAGTCAGTCTGTTGAAAACCGGATAAGATACAGTTGCTATCTCTAACCCTATCCTTCTAAACCAAATGCTTCCAGTTCTAATCCTTGGTTTTGCATCATATTGTCAAGTGCCTGCCTGAATTTGCTTCCATAGCTTTTTTTTTAAGTGGAGGTTTATTTTTACTGGACTTATTGTGAGGGAGAGGTGATTATGTTTTTCAGGCAGAACACTGAATGTCTTCCCTTTCTACTCTGCATATGCTAAAGTTTAGGTACTTGCAAGTCTTTTCTAGGCAAGACTTTTATTGCCTTTTGGAATAGTCATCCTAAATGGAAATAAAATATTCAATTTTATTGAATACTTACGTCACTAATTCTTCTTGTAAAGGCTTCCTTTTCCAGTTCTGCTTGCCGCATGATTGGAAATGGTTGGGTTGTTTTCCTTCAGTTGATGGCTTCCACTTCTGCCCAACCGACCTGCTGTGTAACCTTGATGTGTTTGCCTAGTGCATTTAATTTTATTTCTGAATATCACGTTGCTTTACTCATCAGGTTTAAGCCTCTCACTGAGTAAGGTCCTACCCTAGTGAGGGGATCCTGGATCAGGGTTTCTGTCCCTGGAACTGAGATTTGAAAAGCTCTTATGGCTTTACAGTTTGGAGTACAGAGTTGGAGATCATTGACCAGTACTACAATCCACAGGTGTCTCTGGATATTGCAGGAGAACTGATGAAAGCTATTAAGCTTTAATATCGAAAAGAGACATTACAGGAAAATGAAGATCATTAGATTCACATTGTACTTCCATAATTGTGTGGCACAAGAAAACTGCGGAGTTTAGTTATTTATCCTTTATTTTTTGCTCAGGAGGTGTATTTCTTAAAATGGGACAGAAAACAATGTGTTTATAACTTGTGAGCCTAATAAGAGGCTTTAAATCTGGATTATTTGAATCTCAATTCCCAAGCCAAAGCAGATGTTTCCTCTTCTGTGTTAATCCGGTACTGATACTTACTCAAGTTCTGTAAGTAACATCTTTCCCTTTAACTGCAAAGGCTTTATTGCAAACCTTACAATCCAGCGCCAGTTTTTTCCAACTGAAGAGGACGAGACTGGGGCGGCGAAGGCTCTGATGCGCCTGCAGGACACCTATAAACTGGATCCTGAAACCCTCTCTCGAGGGAACTTGCCAGGTAAGTGCACCAAGCTCTTCTCTGCTTGAAAGGAAGGAAGTGGTAACATCCTCAGACTCTCTCCAGAAGTCCTTTATGAAATGAGGATTAACAGGTTTTGCCACAGAGATGTTTCAGAAAGTTTAGAGAGATACTGGGATGTCTGAGTCTGATTGTCAGCTGGGTCCTGATAAATGTTTGCTGCTGCTGCTTATGAGAAACCTACTGAAGCAGGTTATGCTGTTTACAAACTGAATAGGCTTCACTGGTATGTGAGTAGATTAGCTGACACAACAGTTTGAGTTACTATATGTAGGTTATTAATATTTAACTTAATTTTAAGTCTTATCTATATATCTTCTGAGCTGGAGCAAGTGGAAATCAGTGCAGTTACACTTAAATGGATACTCAGTTTGTTTAAACAAACATCAGCTTGCTTATGAACAATTATAGCTTCCCACTAAAGCGAAACAAGCTGGCTCTGTGTGTAGTCAGGCTTCTCTGATCATCTGACAGTGTTAATGGGCAGGTTTGGTGAAATCTGGTAAGAGGTTAGTCTGCTCTGCCATTGTCTGCAAGAGAAAACACAATAGCTCAAGACTAATTTCTGTTAAACTTCTCTTTGTTTCCAAAGGAATGAATGAGAATAAAATTAGGATAGAACTTACTCTTTAATTCTGATGGTGATCATTTTAGTACTGAACCTAAAATATTGTCAAGGCGTTGTCTTTCAGAAGCATTTTTTGATGATAGAAGTGGGTATTTACAGGCACATCTCAATGTGTCCCGTGCATTTGAACGCAAAGGTGCTTCTGTGTGGATTGCTCAAAGCTATCTTGTTGTTTTTAGGAACAAAATACAGATCCTCCCTGACAGTTGGGGACTGCTTTGGCATGGGGAAGACGGCCTACAACGACGGGGACTATTATCACACTGTGCTCTGGATGGAGCAGGCCTTGAAACAGCACGATGAGGGGGAGGATACAACAGTCAGCAAAGTAGAGATCCTAGATTATCTCAGCTATGCTGTTTTCCAGTTTGGGGATTTGCACAGAGCCATGGAGCTCACCAGACGGCTGATATCCCTCGGTAAGAACAAAGACCGTGTTATTTTAGCTGGAGAGTGTTGCCAGCAGCAGAGCTGAAGAACAGTCATGGTCCGTACATGTTGGTGAGCTGACTGGAAGGATATCCTGACAGATGACTTTATAATAAATGTGGGTCCTGGAAAAAAACCCCAGTCTATTTGTACGTGAATATCTTTAACAAGCTGTGCTATGGTCCATGCTGTTGTTACCCAAGGCCCCACTGTGTGTCTGACTGCAGCACCTGTGTGCTATGCTGCAGTACACTGAGCTTCTGTGCTTGGTTAAAGCCTTGCTTGTCTCAAGTGGAGATCAAGGCTACCACAGGCTTAGGCAGTGCTGCACCTTCTGTAAAGTCCTACTGACTTCACATATTCCTGTTTATTCCTCAGTGCAGGTGCTCTTGGTTGCCAGAATAATACTTTGCCTGAGATCTTACAGTATTTCTGAATATTCAGAACAGATTGAGTTTCTTAAAACCTCCCTCCACCTCTGGACTGCTTCTAGCTTTCCCTTGAGTAAACAAATAGGCTTTGCATCCTATCCAGCTTTGCCTACTTCCTGCATTGGAAAGGTCTGTCCTCCTCAATTTGAGTTAACATTTACTGTATTAGGTATTTGTTGGGTTTTTTTAATGAGCTGTGCTTCTTAGTTTAGATATTAGCAGCATCCTGAGAGTGGGTGAAACCCTCCTATTGAGAAATAAATATCAGCCTAATTTCTGCAGACAGTAGAACTCTTAAATTAAAATTTCCAAGAATATGACTATATATTGAATCTAGCTCCCTCTGCAGTGGGGTTTAGCACTGATAGCAGAATGCAAATCCTTATCAGTAGCAAACAGTGGAACAGACTTGGCAGTCCCCTCTGGGAGCAGCAGCTTCCTCTGCTCTGGGCTCAGCTTCCTTATCTGGCCACTATTACTCTGTGCTCTAATGAGTGCTGACTGCAGAGAGCTTAGGGGTTGGTTCCATGAGAGAAACACAATAAGCTTGGGAGGGCCAGAAGGGAAAGAATCTGTTCTAGGTGCCAGCATCCAGAAACACAGGTGAACAGGGAATTGCTCCTTCTTAATTATCCAGGGTAAAGATCTGTTGATGATATTTATTGATTGATACCAGCATCATAACTAAATTACTAAATATATCCAAAGATGCTAGTGATCCAGGCTACCTCCCATGTAAACCTGGTACAGCTAGAGATGGCTGCTGTAGGTGGGGCTTAAGGTGATAACACACCCCTCAGAGCTTCCCAGCCTGGGGGAAGTCTTTGGAACTGAAGACTGGCTGGATTCCACCACTTGGTTAAAGCGTGCTTGTGCAGTGTGGGTGAGAAACGTGATGGAGAGGAGGGGTGCAGCAAGTGGGCTTGCTTGATCTCCTCTGATGAGCTCTATGCTCTGCTTATCCTGGGTAGAACTGGGCAGAAAAGTTGAGAGAGAAAAGGAGGAATGTGAAGAACAAAAACTTCTACTCTTTTTCTTGGAATACAAGTTTTGTGATGGATTCTTCTAGAAAAGATTCTTTCGCGTACTGTGCCCACCTTCCCTTGGTGAAGACAGAAACGCCCCAGTGTTGATTTTCAGTGCAAGTTGAAGCTAATGCCTTTGTTTGCCTGATAATGCTTTAGGAAGAGGATTGTTGCTGTCTTGATACTAACAGCTCCTGAGTCTGCAAAAGTCACTGGTTCTGTCTGTTTTTCTTCCAATGAAGACAGCACTCATGAGAGGGCAGGCAGCAATCTGCGGTACTTTGAGAAGCTGCTGGAGAAGGAAAGAGAGGAGAATGAGAAAGAAAAGTCAATAAACAAGACTGTGACAACCACAGAAGCAGTGGTGCAAAGTGGAGCCTATGAGAGGCCTCTTGACTACTTGCCAGAGCGTGATATCTATGAGGCCCTTTGCAGAGGTGAAGGGGTGAAAATGGTAAGAGAAAGACAAGAATTTCCTGACTATGCTGCCTTTGTATAAAAGTGGTCAAGCTTGGTGGAATATGTTATGCTTTTCCTTCTGTGAAGGTGTTTTTTAAGAAAAAGTTAAATTTAGTTCTGCCCAGGCTGAGATTTGTACCTTATATTTTGACTACTCAATCTTAAGCTGTTAATCCTAGACACACAAACAGCTCTCAGCTGTACCTCTTAAAGGTTGTTGAAAATTGATTCTCATCAGTCTGTCAACTCAGCCCTTTCAAAGCCAGCTGTACAGATACACAAGGAGGCTTTTTCCCCTGAGAGCTGGTTATGCCTTGCCACACTTCAGGAATCACATTGTTACTTCCAATTTGCATCTTAGACGTGTCCTTCTGGAGTGACTGTTTTGATCAACTGATCTCTAGTACCTCACAACAAACATGGCTTTAATTATTAGTGCAGGGAAAAGAATGAATTTATTTCATCTGCACAGTCTTAATTACAAGAACAAGGCTTTTTTTTACAGCTGACTGCTTGTGTAGTTCTTTGCTGAATCTGTAAGCAATTATGATTTAATTCCCCTAAAGGTTAGTGTTTCAGATGTTGCTCAGTGGTATTTTTTATTTGCAGTAAATTGCAGAATCACTCTTGCTTACCACTTGTATCTGCTGGTCAGCTGATGACTTTTACAGTGTGTGTGGAATGAAGTTCATCTTTTCTTGAACTTCAAACAGGCAAGACAAGAAAAGTGTTTGAGCAAACAGTGCTGTGTTTGGCATTTTGTTTCAGACACCTCGAAGACAAAAAAGGCTGTTTTGTAGGTACCACGATGGAAACAGGAACCCTCATCTGCTCATAGCTCCCTTTAAGGAAGAGGATGAATGGGACAGCCCTCACATCGTACGATACTATGATGTCATGTCTGATGAAGAAATTGAGAAAATTAAACAACTAGCTAAGCCAAGGGTAAGTTTCCCTTTTTCCATCTCACTAATGACTGCTAATTCCATGCTTTAATCTCTATTAGCAAGGACTAGGCAAAGGATTTGAAAGATCTGGTTTCACACTACAGATGATACACTGCAGCTGTGAGCCTAAAGGGAACGATTTCGAAACTGCCTGGTGATGTAGGACCATAAAGCCCAGGCTCCTGAAGGTATTTATACATTGTTGCACTTCATTCTGCAAAGTTCTCAGTAAATGGCTTAGAAAGTTTTTAAGAGATTAGAAAGGAGACTTGAAAAGGTAAATGGCTGGCTGACTTAGAGTGATAGGAGTAGGTGTGCAATATGCCTTAAGTCTGCCTTTTGAAATGGAGCCAAACTTAAATGAAATTTGAGAAGCCCAAATCTCAACAGATGTGGAAAGAAAAAATATTTTAAGTTGTGCTAGAATAATTTGTGGATATTTGTTTGGTTTTGTGTGCGTTCTAGTGACTGCACACAAAAAAGCAGCAACCTCATGCAAAACTAGCAATTATCTGGTTTTTCTGGAGGTGGAATTTCCTGCCTAACTGTCACCCTTCTGGTAAAAGAAGTATGGCAGTGTGATAGTAGTAGTAGGTGCTACACCTTAGTTTTTCTGTCAGAGTTAGAAGAATGTAAAAGTGAACAATTCTTTGCTTGTAGATGAATGGTCCATTTTAGCACTCTTCAGGCTACTGCTATGAAATATGGTACTAAAATTCCATTGAAGAACTACCCTTCTGTAAGTATTTCTAAATGTAAGCATAAGTAGTTAGAAACAGATTGAGAAACTGATGCCTCCCAAGAACATTAATAATTTGGAATGTTTGTGAAGCTGGACTTCTGTGACTACCAGCCAGCTATGGAAGTGTTGGCTGAACACTCCTGTCTCAGTGAGGACTCTAACCTCCATAAATGGAGAATTTTTCCTATTACATCATAGCAGAAAACTTCAAGTGCTTCAGATAAAATGGAAGCATTCACATAGAGCATATCACTTAATCTATTTTATCAAATAAAGCGCTTTCTAAAGACAGCTTTTTTTTGTTTTCCCTTTTTATTCAAAGCTTTCTGGAAAATCTTAAGTCTTGCTCACTGAGTTTTGCTTATGTTACTAATGTTAGAGGAATTTTTCATATAATCTATGTGGTGGACAACTGGGATCAGTCTCTAGAAAAGTAGGTAAATATTATAGTCTCAAGATTCAGATGAAAATTTTCAATTTAAAAAAACAACCATTTTTTAATGAGTTGTTTTTTCTAAATCTGTGTGTAGCTCAGCTGCAGGAATAACTTTAAATCGTGCAGTACTACTGAAAGAACAGAAAATGCACAGAAAGAACATCTCCTCTGATGAGATGGTACTTATTAAATAGTGCTTAATTTTAGCTGGAAATTTTAATTAGTAGTTATGGAAGCTTTCAGACAGAACTGTGAAGTGGTATTTTACATTTAGGCTCAGAAAGATGAGAACTTTCTTTATTCTAAAATGCATTTGCAGGAAATTTCTACTTTTGAGTCCAAGCACTTTAACATTATCTGCAGTTTGCACTTGCCAATAATTTTTTTAGAGAAAGAACATCTGTATGTGATTGGGAGTAGCTGTATTTGAGTTGCTTTTTATGCTTGTTTTGCAAAATGCAGTCACTGTTCTTCCAGTTCCAAAATGTAGATCCAGCTTTTCAGGCAATCCATCAGAACTGACTGGGGAGGGTCAAAAAAATGCTTAACTCTACTGATGTGGATAGCATTGAGAGAGGTCTGCCATCAAAGTATGAGAACCATATTCCCAAAATTTTGAATATTACCTGCAAGCCAGGAATGTCTGAACAGGCAAAAATATGTCATGGGGTGGGGAGCCATGAATACCTCTGAGCTCAGTGCAGCAATGCAGAATTTCAGAAGGAAATAACAGTGGACAGCTTGCTAAACTAAACACAGACTGGGAGGAACACTCAGTGAAGCTTCTGACCAATGTAGTGTGTTATGATGATTCTTCAAAGCAAAAGCCTCTTTATAAGGCTGATTTCTGCACCCTGAGAGAGGAAGCCTTGCATTTCTCAGCTGCTTACACCAACTGAGATGTAGATTGTGTGTCCTAGATGAAGAAACCTGCCTATCAGAAAGACCAGATAGGGAATAATATCAGTGCAGTGAGGCTTATCTGAGTTTTGATTTACTTAGATCATATGCTAGGTGCAGAAATCAAGCAAGCATAGGCAAGCTTGAAAATGGCAGCAGAATGAAAAGTTTGGGCAGCGAAATTACATCCCCAAAACTATGTTTCACTGTACCCGTGGAGAACAACATTCAGTCAGCCTGGCTCTTCTGTTATGATTTATCCAGGAGAAATCTGGAACAAAATAACAGTGAGTCAGAATTGCAGCAAGAGCTGTGCCAGGATCTCTTCTATAGGGACAAGACAGCTGACATGGATTGTAAAGCTGGCTGGAGAATTATTTGAGGAAAAATGAAGGAAATAATGACTGCATGCTCTGAAGAAGATGCAAATAAAAAGGCTTTCTGTGACCTATAATTAAGTGGAAGAAAGGTATGATTTTGGAGTATGTGTGGTTGGCAGGAGTTAAATTTAAATGTGGTCTGAGCTTACAGTCAAAGAAAGGAGTGTCTCAGTTCTTGTTCTCAGCTGCAAGTATGGAAACCAAAGTGACCTGGTGTATTGTTAGCAGTCATCTGTCACTCTGACACCACAGCAAACTTCATCATTTTGCCAAGTTCCGGTTTTTTTCCTACAAATCTGGTGATATGGCCTAAATGTGACAATAAACTCCCTGTTTAAAATGTGTAGGTGAGCTGTGCTTTTACAGAGTTACCTTCATCATGTAAAACATTTCACTGTCTCAGAACTAGATGTTCCAGGCATCGTTCAGCTGGAAAATCTGAGCATGGAAATGTTGAGAGTTGTCCTCAGTTTTCTACCACTGAGGGTTTGCCTGCCCCATAATTTGTAACTCATTCTGTAAAAGTTTTCAGTTGTTATTTTAAATTTGAGATGAGATTGAGTTTTTAGTCCACATGAGGAATAGGCTGATTAAATTCGTGGAGTATCCAATGATTTTCTCTTTGCCAGGAACTTGGACTTCATATGTTGTTAACTTTTGTTGTTCCCTCTTGCTAATATTGACTCCAGCTGTTTAAAAAAGTGCCTTCAAAACCTGTTCAGCAAGCAACTCATGGATTTAATGAATATCATGGCTTGTGCAGTCAGTGAGACTCTTTTTCCAGGATCAAGTGCAGGTGCTGGATTGTACTTGTGTTTCTGCATGTCCTGTTTTAGCATGAAATCAGATCAAACTCTTAAGTTGAAGCTCTTTCATCCAGGGAGATACTGAAGTTGGACAAATCAGGTGTTGATTTTGGTAAGATGCGAGACATTTTTCTATCCTGTAGTTGATGTGTTTCTTCCCCCTTGGGATTTTTTTTGACACAGCTGGCACGAGCCACAGTTCGTGATCCCAAAACCGGTGTCCTTACAGTGGCTAGCTACAGGGTATCCAAGAGGTAAGCAGAGAGAAGAGTTTAGCTTCAAGGTTTTTGTGCTTGAACACCTGTTGTCTGCTACCTACCTGTATCTGAAAACTTGAGCTGCTTTGCATGTGACCAAGGCTTCCCCAACAAATGCATGAAAAATGGCCCTTTTAGCCACCTGAAAACGGGCAGAAGGATCCTTCTGCCTTGGTAAATGAGCTGTGGTGGTTGGTATTGTAAAATAATGTGTTTCTACCCTTCCCTTAGCTCATGGTTGGAAGAAGATGATGATCCTGTTGTGGCCAAGGTGAATCAGCGAATGCAGCAGATCACAGGGTTAACAGTGAAAACAGCTGAGCTCTTGCAGGTAGGTGCATCCTGGTGGAATTAGCTGCTGGTTAGGGTGGTCTGGTGCAGGTGGATGTTTTTTCTGTGTGTGCTAGGCAGAGAAGGGTGGAGATATTAAAGAAATAGAGGAAATAACTTTGTGCAGAAATCTGTGATTTACTAGTTTGTTCTGGGGGAAATGCCTGCTGCTTATTTTAAAGTCTTCAAAAGCTGAATCTCTGTCCTAGTTTAGCCTTTCTAAGATCCAAATATTTTTTGTAGTCCTGCTGTAGTCTCATATAAATTCTGATCTCTGGCTGGATGTTGGAGAGAGGAAGAAAAGTTGCTACAGCACTGCCAGATAGCTGTACCTTAGCCTATTTACTCTTTGTCTTCCTCCATGTTCCTTGAATTCCTGTTTCAGAGCCTGATTGAAGTACTGTTGATTACAGGCTATCCTCAGAAACCAGGTAATTGTGTACTGATCTGGGAGACGCCTTAAGTGCAGCCTCAGAGTAACTAAAACTTGTGATCATAAAGTAAGTGAAGGGATGCTTTTTAAGCTACTTTTCTGTGGTCCTGGAGGGGCATTTGTATGTAACAGAACATACACCAGTGGCACAGAATCCAATTCTGTCTCCTAGGCTGGACCCACAGGGAATTGCACACACTCTTCTGCCTTCTCTTCAGAGGAAGGAAGCAAGAGTGTGGTAAAACTATTGCTGCTGAATGTTAAAAGGGTTGTTGTAGTGATAAGTAGAAACCCCTTGAACTATGAAAGGGGAAAAGCACTGAAGTTGTTTCACATCTGTGTACCTCGCTTCTGGCAATCTAAAAATAAATTAAGAGCACTGTAGATAATAATCTTGCCACAAAGTGCTGTTTCTCAGAGCATGTTTTGGATTTCTGAGAGAAAATGCTATCCTGCAGCAGTCACTTGCAGTTCAGTAGATGTTTACGTGCTTCCTTCTTCCATGCTGTAGGTTGCCAACTATGGAATGGGAGGGCAGTATGAGCCACACTTTGACTTTTCTAGGGTAAGATCACACTTACAATTGTTTCTTAGTGGGACAGGGTGGGGGGAAACAGTTTGAGAGAACTTTTGAAACTGTTTTCTGTTAAAGCATTTAATGTGTGGGCCTGTTGCATGGGTGGATTATGACTTCTGAAAAGCCTTTGCGCTGCCTTTTCTGATGCTGAAAGTTCAAGAGAATAATGAACAAATCTCCCTGCTTACCTTTGTGACCTTGATTCCTTGCACAGTACAGAGACACTAAAAGAGTCATGAAGCACTTGAATGTGCTCTTTCCCCTGTTTTATTTGTAAACTGAGGCCTGCAAGCCCTGGGTTATGTGTCTGCCTTTGTTCTCTTAGGTGTCCACATTGAGCAAGGTTGTCCAAATCCTGCTTTGCTGGGTGTTTTAAAGCATTTTGCAGGAGTTGGCTGAGGAGGAAATATCCTTCCACCTCCCTCCAAAAGAGTAGCTATTGTGGAAATCATGGGTTGTACAGCCCTTCTGGCAGAACCCTGAGAGAGGCTGCAGCTCTGGGGTCCAGAGGGGGTTTCTGGGTGAGTGTTGAGGGCAGTGCTCCAGCAGCAGGTGGATGTGCAGGTGGTGGTGCTGGGTCTTCTCAAGGCACTAGAGGGCTCTGCCTGGTAGAGAACAGCTCTGGTTTGCTGTGACTGGAGAGAAAAGAAGAGCAGACTTTTAGTAATTACCCTAAACCAGTTTGTGGATGTGCTAATCATACTGAAGAGCTATGGTGCCTGGTAATTTCAAATATAAAATCCATCTGGTGTCTTGGTTTTCCTGGTATTTCAGTGGAATCTGGCATAATTCAGATTGTCCCAGTGGTTTTACCTGGTAGGAGGAATTGCTGCAGCCAGAGCACACAACCCAGTAATTGAATGCAGAATTGTAGCCACCCAACTTAGCACTGTTTAAAAAATAAAAACAAAAAAATTACAAGTTTCAACACTATGGAAGATTGCATTCGTTAGCTTTGGCCCGTTGTGAGAATTTTCCTGTTAACTTTGAGACTGCTTCGTTTCCTGAGTTGAGCAAATGCTCTTAAATTCTCTTCAAAGCCTTTGAACTCAAGGACCTCAGGCATCAGATTGGCCAGTGTGGACTTCACTTTTGGATTAGGCAGCTGGGGCAGAGCTCCACTTGGAACATAACCTTGGCTGCAGTCGTCAGCTGAGGCCAGGCAGTTGCAGAGGTTGCCATAGTTTTGGACTGGTCCTGCAGGCTCTCTGTGCATCGCAGATTTTCACTGTTGAAATAGAGGTGCTGCTATGTCTCCCAAGCTCCTGATCAGCCTTGAAGCTTTTTATTCCCTTGCAGTTCTCAAATAGAGGCATTTCAATAGCTGCCTATTGCAACTTGTAGATTTTATTGATTGTTCAAGGTAGATTTTTGCTGTTGAAGTTCAGAAATTGAGGTTGGACCTGGGTTTCACAGCAGTGCAGTAACCAGGGAATCCCCTGTATCTGCGTTCTTATTTGGGGTTTTTTGGATTAGATTTGCATATGCAAGTCTTGGAGTTTTTATGAACCCATTTCAGGAAAGATCTCTTGTTTATTAAAATACGTTTCAATTAGATTGAACTACAACATCTTAGAGATGGTGCCTGTGGTTTTCCTTGCTGTTTGTCTTTTGAAATACTGATTTATTCTTTTCTTTAAGTGTTGAACATTATTGCTTTTGTGTATAAAAATGCCCCCTGATGTCTCCTGACAGGAATAATGACTTCCTGACTATTAGTGATGTGAACAAATTTCTAATTGCATTTTTTCGAAGGCAAGAAAGGCACACTGGTATTCTAGATGTTCTTTCTGCTTCTACCCTGACACCAGTGTGATCTCATATTTTAACCAGTGAAACTCAATATTTCTTACAGAGTAAAGACAATTTGATCTTTTTTGATGTGGTCTTTAGTCCTAGACAAGCAACCACCCGAAACTACTCTATAGTTTTGTCTGCTGGCAAAACAAGCATTTGCTCTTCTCATAACAGTATTTCTTTGAGTTGCTACATTTACCAGAATCTGTGTTGTCTAAAGCCCACTTAAGACTAGTTTTTTGTATTCACCTCAGTTGTTGACTTTGGATCAGTGCCCAGAACAATAATGGCCTGTTGTTGACCTTGCTTGGATCACATCTGTGCCACAGGCCCTGAAAGCATTGCTGCTGCTCTGCCCTCAGAATTGTTCGGTGCAGCCTCTCCTTGTCGCATCCGAGCGCTCTGTGCATGCAGCTGTGCACCCTGGCTGCCACTTGTCATGGCTTCAATGTTGCCCTGTATCAGTTGTCCCGTTTCTGTTCCAACTCTTTGAATTGGGCTGGAGGATCTCTGCAGAGCTGCACATCTGTAGCTCTGGTGAGAGCCTGCTTGGAACCCGGGTTAAAGTTGTTGTCTGTTGCAGCGACCCTTTGACAGCACACTCAAATCGGAAGGAAATAGGCTAGCGACGTTTCTTAACTATGTAAGTACCTCTGTCTGCTGTCTGGGAGCTTGAAATTTGCAGTTATTCTCATTTAATTTTATAGAAAGATGAGCCAGATGCTTTCAAGCGGTTAGGGACTGGAAATCGTGTGGCCACTTTTTTAAACTATGTAAGTATGATGATCCTTTATGCATTGAGTGTAACTCCAGCAGCATCTTGTTTACAGCTTGTGCAGTTGGTTATCTGTAGAGATTTCCTGGCATCTGGAAGTAGGGATTTCATTATTCTTGCAGCATCAGGTGCTGTCCCATCTGAATTGATAGAATTTTGGTGGTATTTTACTTCAGAACAGAAAATTTGAGTATAGGACCCATCTTCCCCTTTTGGCCACTCTGCTATGGAATCTCTTACTTAATCGGATTCCATGGGGGGAGAGGAGAATTTGGCTTATTTCTCAAAGGGAAATACTCGGGGTACTCATGTGGTATGCTGTTGGAGAACTTGACTCTCTGCCACGTAATGTGAGACACTCGTATTTTTCCACTGCTGTTTGACAGCACTTGATGTTGTGGTCTGTCAGCCTCTTCCTCAGCTGTGTGGCAAAGCCAGAGTTGCTCTGGCATAGCTGCTGCCTCACCAAATGGAGGAGACAGAGCTGATAAACTTGGTGCAACTGGGTTACACGTGCAGAATTGAAAGATTCAGTAGTTGCATGCATTATAGAGCCCACAGACCATGTACACTGGAATCCTAAACATCACTGCCACTGGGAATAGTGGCCTCGTTTCACAGTAGTCTTCTGACAATATTTTATCTACCAACCTATACTCACTCTATCTTTAGGATCACCTAATCTCCTGTGTTTAACATTTGAGTGATATAACTTAAATATTTTGTCACAGAATTTTTAATTTACTGGCTGAGCTGGTGTTGAGTGTGAAATGCAGCTCAAAACAGAACCAGAAATAATCTCAACTTGATACGGCAGGGAGGGGAATAATCTTCAAAACAAGAATTGGAGCAAAATAGGTAGCTGTGAAATAGTCTGCTGGAAAGAGAGTTTAATTTTAAATTGACTCAATCTGTATTTTGTTTGCGTCTCAGAATTTTGGACAAGTCTTGATTTAGAGGGAATGATGCACACCTTATTCTCTGCCAGTTGTACATGGTCAAAGGCAATTTGCCCTTGCTTGTCCCACGTGGAACAAGTCATACATGTACCAACACCCTTACTAAAAAGAGTGGTTGTGTTGCTAAGACCTAAGTATTAACTTGCAAGTCTGCATGCACATGCTTTCTAGTTGGAAGGGGCAAAAACCTGTGCACCTATGGCATCTTATGCCCTTTTATTGTAGGTACCAAGCAGGAGGACACCAGAGTGGTAATAACATCTGCTTTAAACAGAAACCCCAGTTACAGGAGAGAATGTGGGGACTTGGGGAGTGCATTAATAGTTTTTAAGTTTGGTGGGAGCTGGATCTGACTAATTTGTTTCTGTTGATTAGAACCTGACCCAAAGCTTACTGAATTCACTGGAAAGACTTTTTATTTTTAATGGGAGTGTTTCCAGGAACTCTGGTGGGTTTTGGGTCAAGTCTAGAATTTATAACGAATCCATTGTTACTGATGGATTCAATAGGGTTAATTTCATTCCAGAAGGGCAAAGTGTAAAATATATGCTTTTCTTTAGAGTCACATAACTGTAGGTGTTAAAGCTTAAGCTGCATAAAACACTTGAAATTGCATAACATTGCTGGTGAACAGCATAGAAATGGTGCAGAAGGAGAGGCTTTCTAATAGTTTGTGTAGTTCTTGAAGTGGTTGACCAAGATGCATAAAGTAAATTATGAAAATGAATTCCAAAGGCATGGTTTCAATTTATAAGGAAACATGTGGTTTAACAGACGCTTGTTTTCCTAATTGGATCATAAAGTGGAATGAAATTCTTGAAACCAACTTACTCTGAAGTCCTCTCTGTTGTTCTAGAGTATTATCTTATTAACACTGCAGGTACACAACTTCTAGTGGCTATTTGAAGTAGATGATATATAATCTAGACAATATATATCTAAACATACATAATCTGGACAAAAGCCTTCACGGAAATAAAATCCTTCAAGAGCAGGTACTGCTGTTTTTGCAGTACATGCTGGTTGAAGTGCACCCTCCTTCATCAGTGCCCCTTGTAGAGGTGCAAGTGGAAATCTCAGGCCTTGGCACACTTTAGCTTGTGGGACTGCCTGTATAAAAAGCCTTGTAAATAGACAGTTTGTGGACTTTGTTTTCTCAGATGAGTGATGTAGAAGCTGGAGGAGCTACAGTTTTCCCAGATTTTGGGGCAGCAATATGGCCCAAGAAGGTAAAGTCTGTTTGTGTTTTTGTTTATTGATTCTCTCTCCCTCAGCACAGTCCATGTAAAAGTCAGCTGATGTGACAAGGTGCACTTTATTGTATTTATCTTCCAGACTAAAGGGCATCTCTCTTTGTAATGCTTAAAGTGAACAGTTTCTCTGTACAGCTGTTTTTAACAAAATTAACTTGTGTTCAGTAGAACTCCTCTGTACTCTGAACATGGCTGAGTTAGAATGGGACTAAGGGTTTTTCATGTGCTGTCAGAGGTGGCCTGTTGAAGTCCTTCCTAAGAGCCTGCAGCTGAATCCATAGGCATCCCCCTCCCCTTACTGTAACCTGGTTGTATTGACTAGGTTCTGACTAATCCAGCTCTGATCTCACTTTTCAGGGAACAGCAGTGTTTTGGTACAATCTCTTCAGAAGTGGTGAGGGCGATTATAGAACAAGACATGCAGCTTGTCCAGTCCTAGTAGGGTGTAAATGGGGTAAGTAATTCCTTTAGGAACAAAACCTGAAGGAAGGTTCCCCTGTATGTAAAGATGGGGTTATACTGACCCCTTATAACAGCCTTTAATAACCTGGGTGTTGCCATTTTAACTACTGGAGTCATTTGACCATAATGAAATTTCCTTCCATTGATCTCATGAGTATTAAGCAGCTGCATTGCTCAGCAGTAGCTTTTGTGGTGAGTTTTTTGTGTCAGTGACAGCACAAAGTGTAGGAATGTCACTGGGTTTGTGTAGTGTATCAGCATCAGGATGACTTGAAATATCACTTGGCTAGAATCAGGTCTGTTCCTACAAAAACTTGTGCATGGTTTTAACTGCAAAACGTTGAGAGCTCCTTGTAAGTTAGATGGGAGTGTCTGGACACTAGGAGTTTCTGCTTCCTGCTGAAAGCTTCTCAAGCTTCATGTCATCCATTCCCAAACCTGCCTCCCCCAGCTTCCAAGGTGTTCTCCTGCAGTGCCAGAGCACGCTGACCTGTCAGTGGCACCAGCCCCAGAATACACTGCTCTGTTACTGGTGGCTCCAGAATTGTGCAATTGGGATGATCCTTTCTTCCCCAGCCCTTTTGCATCTTTCTATGCATTTCCCCTTGGGTGAGCAGAGAATTATAAGCATGGATCCCCAAACTGAGATGAGATTTTACTTGAAGTAGCCACCTAGGCTGTGGTGATACCCACACTGGGTACGTGGTGATAACTAATTCCACTTCTCTGTTTCCACAGTTTCAAACAAATGGTTTCATGAAAGAGGAAATGAATTCTTAAGACCTTGTGGGAAAACAGAGGTTGACTGAACCCCAGTCTGCTGCAGACCTTTGTCTCTGTCTACATTTCTACTGTTGTTTGTTCCAGTCATTTCTAAGAAATGATCCATCTTTTTCTCCAAGAGTCCTGGCACTTTACAAAAAAATACCAACAAAATATGTAACACCTGTGAAAGAAAGTAAATGGCATTGTACACATCCTTGTGTTTTGGTTGCTGTTATTTCCATGTTCCCCTGCCATCCTGCTTTGATCTGCCTTCCTCCCTCCAGTCATCCTCTGTAGTAATGGTGCAAACAGTGCTGTGGGCGATTCAGTATGTTTGGGTGCTTGGTCTTGTGCCTTTTGTACCTCAGAAGATTTAGATGTTAAATATTTCTTTGAACCAAAGTTGGTTTTTTAAAAAAGTTTTGTGTACATGTTGATTTTATTGTATTTCTATGGATCACAAGTTTTGAAGCAAAAATAAATGTTCTTTCCATAAAGTGATTCTCTATTTGGTGTCCTTAATAGGTGCATCAGTGCTTGGTTTTAGGGAACAGTGAACCTTTACTTTATCCTTTGAGGACCTGTTGCTTTGTTGCTCTTTCCCTGTAGAAAATACATCATGGTTTTGAACAGTGTTTTATTTAAAACTCCAGTACATGAGACAGAACTGTTGCACCTCCTGCTGAAACTGGAAATGTTTAATTTGTGTATTGGAATGATAATGTGTCCTGGGAGCAGACAGATGCACACTTTGTGCCAGTGGGAACTGTAGTCTCAGTGTTTTACACTTATGAAAAGGCTTTTCCTGTTCTGTTAACTCTCCTCTTGTGAGGTGCTCTCTGTTTTTAATGCAGTTACAAAAACCTGAAGCCTTTCAAGACTTTTAATAGTCTTGACAATCTCTGGTTCTAAAGGCAGACATCTGCTGCTGAAAGTGTTTTTCTCACAGGAGCCCCTGAACTCAGCACCTATGGAAGGCAGTAGGATGGTTTGCAAGCAAAGCTTAATCTAATTTTGTAGACTGAAGCAGGATTTTGTCTTGCCCTTCAGACAGGCTGGAAATAATCCTGCCCTGTGATTCTCCTTTGCCCTTTTGCTCTGTTAATATGTGAGTAATGGCCACAAGCCAACACATGGAGGACCAAAAGGAAGTCCCATTTCTGAATTACTTCAGAAGAAATGAGAGTTAATTGCTGAACAAAAAAAGGGCAAAGTTATGAAGAAATAGGCAAATGTTCCAGAAGTGTAGGAACTTGCTGTTAGTACCAGACTGCTGCACCAATATGCAGCTGGGTTGACTTTGGATCTCTCCCTGGCCATGTGTGCTTTGGGCACAATTCCCCCTGACTATGGATGACTGCAGGTGAGCTGAAAGCCAGAACTGGTAATGGTTGTACAACCCTGAGTTACTGCTTAAAGACATGCTTGGGCAGTAGTTAATACACCAACACATGAAACTGGCTTGAGAAAGTGGAAGAAACTTCGGTTGCACTGAAACATCCAGTTGCAGTCAGGGTTGTCACGACCAAGGCTGGTTTGCTTTGTGCTTGCCCTGTGTTGTGCAAAGACTGAGTGAGGTAAGGCTTAAAACAGGTGTGGGGCAGGGTGACACGCACTTCCCCTGCTGTCCTCCTAGGAGAGACTCATGGAACAGAAGAGTTCTACATGTCAGGTATTACAGATGTCACCAATTTGTTCTCAGTAATAAAGCAGTGTCTCAGCAATGACAGACTCGGCAATGCATCTTCATGTGCCCCATTTTCCATATGTGAGGAATTTTGAACTTAGGGGTTATTGCTTCATTTAGATGCAGCATGCAGGTACCTGTGCTCACTAAAGTTTTAATTTTTCTGTTAAACATGCTCAACTGATTGATGAGAGAAACCTTGGATTGCCCAGGCAGAGGCTTGCTGAGGTCAAGTTGTTAAGGATGCTGAAATGAGAATCTAGTCTCGTAACTAAGCTTTGTGTGGATAGTTACAGCAGGTAGCTGTAAGAATTGCAATAGTTTTTTTCCTAAAAGCTTTAATGACCTAGTACAGCACAGCTCAATAGCTGCTCCCTAATCTCCCAGGGCACTCCTTTTCTTGCCATGAATTTTGTGGTTGCTGGCTGGCTGTTAAAAATATTTCATTGTTGACCTCCAGTTTTCTTAGTAAAATCTCTCAGCATAACATAAACTGGGAAATAAAGAGTTTTGCTTTATAACAAAGTATTCAACATATGACAGTCTTGCAGATGTGAAGAACTGACAATGAGCCAAAGCCACAATCTCTGGTTGGAACACTTGGGGTTTCAGGGGGAGGAAGAGAAACCTACTTAGACTTTGTCAACGTGGTATGTTGACAGATAAAGTTCACATCAGGACTCTGGCCAAAAACTGCACATCCCACTTCTGAAATAGCTTAATTGGCTGGGAAATACCATTGTTAACTGTGTGTTCTCATACTGAACTTCTAAAGATAATTTTACTTGCTTGTTTGCTCTGGGAAAAATACTATTTTGTCTTTTTAATTGTCTGTGACCTTGCTCCCATCTAAAGCAGGAGGTGATGAATGTGGATGCAGAACTGCTTGAATGCCAAGCTGCTTTTGGTGCTGTGTGCAGGATTTGCTTGCTGCGAATCTGATCTAAAGAATAATAGATAATAAATATAACAACAAGAGAAAAGATCATATGTGGCTTGTGAGATTCAGTAACCTCCCAGGCATGTTTATGTAGTCTGGCAGATTATCCCCCTTTTCTGTCTCCTATCATTGTAGAAGATGAACAGAATATGGCAGGTAGCCTAAAACTAAACCTATGGGGTAGTTCTTAGACCTAAAAGAAAGGTTTATTTTTTCCAGCACTTGAAACTCCTGTCTCCATTTAGGCACAGGGGGCTCCTGCCAGTGTATCACTGCTAAGGGAAGTACTTAAGTCTTGTTGAGACTGAAATGGTTTGTCTCCTGACATCCTGTGTGCTCTTCTTTATTTCACAGGGTTTAAGGACCTAGTACAGATGCTCACAGACACTGCAAAGGCTGGCTGTGGTCCAGTGGCTGCCAGACACTTTGAAGTGCTTTTCTGGCCACATCTGGTGGAGATAGCTGGAGATGATGTCTGCAAGGCCCTGCCCTGCATGACAGATGCTGGTGAAGGCAGACACCATGTGAGCTGTTACGGAAAGATGGATTCTTATCATGGCTTGTGTAGTCATAGGAAGAACAACAGTGTCCAGCCCATGCCAGTCATCCACATCCAGCTCGAGCATGTGGTTTCTCAGCCCCTGTCCTGAATGCTGCTAGGTGTTTATATTCTGTGACCCTGAGCAGTGGTGCAGCCCTCCGGATGGGTTAGGAAATCACCCAAAATACTCATGTTCAGCTGCACAGACTCAGTGAAGTGCTTATCTTTTTGCCTTAGAAGTTACTTCTATTTCCTGTTGCAGCAGAAAAATACGTGCAAACCATCAATCTAATCACCTTAGAGGGGAAAACTGGCATCCAGGCTGAAATGCGTAGTGGGAGTGGAGAAAGGGTTTGGCTGGGATGGACGTGGGAGGCTGTGCAACCTCTGGCAGAGAGCAGTTGGTGTGCTCTGCTTACAGGGGGACCACATTTATGTTACACAAGACAGTTCTGTACCTTGGCTGAGCTGTAGAATCCCTAGTGCAGGAAGAGGAAGGGTCCCTTCTCAGTGATAGTAAGTTCTATTTGAGATGAGGGCGATGCATGTGTGTGTAAAAGGCAGCCTAGGATCTAGCTGTGCTCTGAGCCTCTTCTGTTCTTCCTGCACCCAGGGGTGGTGCTGGGGTGGCTCAGGACAGCAGGTGACCTGGCAGCAAAGGCAGGCAGTGCATGCCCCAAATCTCACCTCTGCTTGGTGTTTTACACACACAATTTCCCCAAAGACAGACTTTGTTTGCAAAGCCCTGGGAGAAATGGCCTCCCAGGTATTCTGCAGTTTTCAGAGAAGGCTCTTGGCTCGAGCATGCACATCAGGATGTTTCTTTTGAAATTCCTCGGGAAGCCTTGAGAGAAAGTCAAGAATAAAACCTAACGGCTCACCTGATGTTATGATCAACTGGGTCAAAGCTCACCACACAGATGAAGAATTATTTTTCCTTAAAATCTGGTTTTCTCCCACACTGCCTGGGCTCACAACTGTATCAGCAACGTGTGGACGAACCGGGGTCATGGTGCCCTGAGCTCTCCTGGCAGCACCTTGCTGTGTGTGGGCAGGTGTAACCAGAGCATGACCCAGCACCCAGCTCTGGGCTGGGGGGGAGGAAGGAAAGGAGCTCGGTTGCAGCTTGAGTTTCCAGCTGCTGGGGCAGGTGGCAGTGGCAGCAGCAGGGGTGTGACACGGAGGTGGGCAGCCCCACAGCTGCAGCTTGTGGCTCAGGTTAAACTCCTGCCCACGGAGTGCTCTGCTGTGGACCTTTGTGCAGCCCAGCTACCAGAAGCGGCTGTGTAGCTGCTGTTGGCTGGCCAAGGAGAGTACGGGTGAAGCTGTTCGGCAGTGTCTTGTTTTGGGCTAGAAATATACTTTATCAGGTGTTCTGCATCAAGATTTGGATCGGAAATATCAGATCTCAATGTGCCTCAGGGTAACCCCAGGTGTTTCTGCCTTCTTGTTTGTTAGGGGACTGAAAAGCATTTATGAAAAGATCCTGGTTTTCCCTGAAAAGGGCAGAGTTTTGCCCCTTTCCCTGTGCTTCAATAAGGAATAGGCTTCAGGGGCAGGGGTGCCTCTGGCTTTGCTGAGCTTACTCTTAGAACATCCTTGTATTTCTGCTTCCTGGTGTTTCTGCTCTCAGGTGATGAGGAGGACCAGGAGAGTTTCACTGCATTGGCATCTTGGTGCACTTTTGTTGAAAAACAGGATAGCTCAATGTAGGAAGGGTCATCTCTGACCATGGGCTTGAATGTGGTTTCTCCTCAATGCTCACTGCATCAGGTCCCCAGCTGGAAAGCAGGGCCTGGATTCAAGGATGCTCTTTTTGTCTCATGCTCCAGTGTGGAGGTGGGAGCCCTGCAACATCTGAAACCTGAGGGTGATGTAGAATTACACAGGTGTGAGCTGGGTGAACACAACATCCCCTTGTGTAGCTGCTGATTGTTTAGAGCCTCAGGCACTTCACCATTCCTAATAGCTGCAAAGGATATTGCTGTGTCCATATCTGAAAAGATGACGGAAGATTGATGTATCACATTGCACATTCAGGCATGATGTGACCTGATGAACTTTCTGAATCTTCTCTGCTTGTCTGGGCTGGACAGGAGTGACTCACCAACCATGGTCCCCAGGGTCCAGCAATCCTCTGACCACAGCCATTTGTAGACCTGGACAAGTCTTAGTGAGTCATCACCTGGAAGAGGAGCTGGCTGATCCCGGCACTTACCTCATCTCCTCCAGAAGATGAGTTGGGCCCATGGGACTTGTTCCTCTGGCCATGGAGCAGTTGTGTCTGGTTTGGTTTGGGAATGGCAGCCGTGGTCAGCAGTGAGCATCACCCACCTGCACTCCAGGTGTGCACCAGCCCCGGTGGCATCGCTGAGCCCTCTGCAGAGGGTGAGCCACTGCTGCTGCACCAGGGCAGGCTGGCAGAGAGAGCTCATCCCTCTCCTGCCACAGCATGGTTTTACTTGTTTCTGCACTTATTTCCTCCACTTTAATCTTGACTGAGCACAGACAAATGAAATGTTTCTGACTCAATGAGGTAAGTGAATGTGTGAGTCTTAATACCATCTGTGGCCTTAGGCTGTCACTTCCTAACAAGTGTTAATTCATTCATGCTGTTGGCTCTCACTTTGCTCCCACATATGTATTTTGGTGGGAGAAATACTGCAAAATGTGCCACCCACCCATGCCTGCAGGATGGAGGAGGTTGCTGGCTGTGCTGTTGCCTGCCTGCGGGATGTCACCCTGCTAATACAGAGTCAAGTCTGGCTCTTGCAGGTGTCTTCATTTACCATGCAAGGATTACATCTGTTTCCAGCATGGCTTTCCCCAGCTCCTCTACCAGCTGGGAACATGTGCTCTTGTTCTGGACGTGCTGGTTGCAGTTGGATCCCTCCTTCTCCGCAGCTCAGCCTCTCACGGGGGTTGCTCCAGCTCGGCGCTAGGAGGAGGGAGCTGTTTCAAATTAGCAAACAAAGAGTCTGAGGTCATCAAGCTCTTATTCTTGTGATTTTACCCTTGCCAAAATAAATGGTGGGAAGTTCTTACCAAGCCCATTGGCCCAGCTGAGGCTCTGCTCACTGACCAACCTCCCCCATGGACACTGTACACAGAGAAGAGGCAGCTGGGTACGGCAGCCTGGTCTGACACGCTGTTGGGCACTGTCACTGGGTGGAAATGTCCTACTGTGTCTCATTCTAGCAAGAAAGGGTTTGCACATCACATGGATCATCAAAAAGAAGCTATTTCTGTATTAACATATTGCCTAGAAATTCAGATTGCTTAGCGACTTGGGTTTGTACCTAAGACTTGAGCATCTGAATTGTTACACTCTCCCAGCTTTGAATCTTCCTTCCCACAAGAGCTTCCCTGTGACTGCACTGCTTGTGACAGAAAAACACTGACAAAAAAGCATTTTGAGTCAGAAGTTGTGCACAGGCTGCATTGCTGCGGTTTTCATCTCTGTGTTTTGCTCTGAGTAAATGATAGCTTGGATTTTCAAAACAATTAGCATGGGTTTGCTCACAGGAAAGAGGAAATGGCAAGCTGGAGTTGGTTTTGAAGCAGCACACAGGAAGCGTTTGTACGATTTTGGGTGCATTTAAAGGTGGAGGGGAGCAGCCGTGAGCTGTGTCCTCGGTGAGCAGAACCACATCTTGTAGCACCAAGTGTGACATAACAGCAGTGTGGAATGTGTCCAAGGTCCTTGAGATGCTGAGAACTGACCAGAATCCTATGGCAGCACTCCCAGCAACAGAGTCAGTGCTAGCGGGAGCTTTTCCATGAGTTCAAAGTAATATTCCCATCCTTGTTAGTTGTGATTTAGCCCCAGTGGCCCCAGACAGCCAAAGCAAGCAAAAGTGTCAAGGATAATCACCCCTGTGAGTACCAGACCTTTGTTTCTGCAGTAATTTTGTTAGAAGAATAGCTTAGTACATCCTCTTCCAGCTCCTTTCTCTCTGCTTACTGACCCTTGTGCAATCAGTGCCTCTTTTTGACACTTGGCATTCGGTTCTGCCAAGGTGCTGCTCTGGCTGTGGTTGCACTTTCATGTCTTTCAGAAATAGCAGCTCTGAGTTCAGGAAGTCCAAAGTGTGCCTTGTACCCAGCTGGGAAGTTGGGTTTTACAAACTCAGGTCTGGAGCAGGACTGGGTGTTCCCAGGAGCCCTCCTCTCCCTCAGCTCTCCTAGGTGTTTTAGTCCAAGGTTTGACTTCACCTTCCAGCACTGCCCTGCTCCTGCCATCCCAGTGGGATGCTGCCAGGTGGGGTTTGTCTCACCCAGTGCCTCCTCAGAGAGGAGAAGAGATGCAGGCACTGATGAACTGTAGGGAACAGCTTGAAAAATACCCCTCCCTCCATTAGATCAAAAGAGGCACAATCAGGCTGGGGTGAGCAAGTGCACAGTGGTTCACCTAACTGTGAACAAGCTCGTTCCTTCACTTTTTGTGGCTGTTCAGTGGCACCTATCTGTTTTTTACTGAACCAGCATAAAAATTGCTATGTCAGCAAGACACAGACAACAGATAAAACAGGGCAGGAAGATTTTTGTGTCTAAGAATTTTTGCCTAAAGGCCATGCAACATGAGGTGTTGCTGCTTGAAGAAACCACCATCAGGCAATAAATGTTCTCTAAGAAACTCCCCAGCACAACTCTGGGGCCCAATATACAGATAAAGGCAACTGCATCTCCCACCCCATCAGTTGCAGGTGGGACAACTCAGCACTTGTTGGTGTCAGGACCTGGGTGTGTGGAGCCAATTGTGCAATGGGGGTGACTGGGGGGTTGGATAGCACACCCCGAGCCAGGAGGGGCTGAGCAGCTGCACCCACGGCTCAGGAGGGGCTCTGTCCTGTGAGCCCACCCAGCGTTACGCCAGCGGCACTGTGCGAATTCCACTTTTCTTCTAAATACTTCTCAGGTCAAACCCCTCGTATGTCCTAGACCACAGAGATGGCCAAGAGATCCCTTTCTCAGAGAAGGGATTTACCCAGCCACGCTTGTGTTATCAGGAAAACTTCCTGAGCTGTCAATACACAACAGCCCCTGTTAGCTGGACACTTGGCCCATCTATTTTCTGTATGTTAATGAGTTAACAATTTGGGTTTTATCCTGTGGGAAATAATAATTTGGGAATTTCTTCAAAGACACTGTTGGACACTTCCTCTTGCCTAGGCTTTACCATGGCCAGCTCTGAAGCCACCCTCGAGGTGTCCCCTGCTGGTCTCTGCGTGTGCCACCAGCCCTGCTCAGGCTGCCACGTAGCCACAAGTGTGGCTTGAAAGCTGTGCAGGGAACAGAGGGGCTGATCCCATCCAGCTGGGCCAGCTGCTGGCCAGAGAGACCAGGATAGTGTGAGAAGGAGCATTTGGAGCTTGGGAGGGAGGAATTAGTGGAATCATTCAGCTGGAAGGGACCTGCAGTCCAACTGCCTGGCCACTCCAGGGCTGAATTGTTTCCTAGAAACCAGCTTTCCTTTATTTAAAGCATGTAATTAAAAAAAAAAAAAAACAAACAACAACGAAAAAACCAATTTAAAATATGCCAAGTGTCATTAAAACAAATTCCTTGTTAATAAAATGCTGAATTCTCACTCGTGAGTGATGCTCATCGCTTAAGTGCCTTCGAGGAGCCTGTGCAGTGCTTGGCAGTGGGAGCAGCAGCCAGCTTGTCATGGTGGCCCTGAGCCATGGCTGGGTGAAAGGACAAAGTGATTGTTGTGGATTGCAAAACTGAAAAAAATTATTTTCCACAGGACGAGCCAAAGTATCAAATGGTTGTGCTCAGTCTACACAGTAAGTTGATGCAATATCCTTTGGAGAGGGGCAGGAGGAACAAGTGACCTTGTTTCCTTGGCATGTTACCTGGAGTAAACACAAGATATTTTACACACTTTCGGTAGCTTTTTCAACTTGCAGTGGGGCTTCCCTGAGGTGAAGAGGCTGTGGGGTGGGATCTGAGGCACCCTGCACTGCAAGCTCGCCTGGGACCTGCGTTGTTCAGCACGTCAGAGCAAGGCAAAGTGCAGTCTAACTCGTTTGAGAGCACTGCTCACCTGCTGTGTGCTGGGGTTCCTGTGGTACCGGTGGCCAGGACCCTGCGGTTGGCTTGGCTTGTTACCAACAAAATGATTTTAACCCTTCTGACAAAAGTGAATAACTCAGAGGGAAAGTGGGGAGGTGTGACCAGAGTGAAGAGACAGAGGATGGCAAAGGAGCTCTCTAAGGGGTTGGCAGAGGAAGCTCTGCTCTTCTCCAAGAGCTTTGTCCTGCCCTTTCCCCATCCTGCTGTTTGCTGCAGGCTGGTGGCTGTGTTTCTAAGCCAGGCCAGGGTTTACATGTAGAAACTGTTGCTAATATTCCATTAAAACAGGGTGGAAGTTAAAATGGAATTTTACTATTGAAAGCTATTATTTTCTAAGCACAGCAGAGATCTATGCCAGGTGTGAAACAACACTTGTACAAACTGCTGGGAACCAGCCTTGATGCTTGTTAAAGCTGGGTCTGATGATGGTGGTGCCTTAAGGGAGAGCAGCTGTGCAGCTTCTGCAAGTGTCAATGTGGGCAAAGCTTTCACCTGACCTTCACTTCCAGGTGTGCACCTACCTGGTATGTGCATCATTACATTGATCAGCTGGAGTTTAAACTGCCTTGCAAATCAGTCACGTTGGCTCTGGGACTGCTGGTTAGTGCTCAGCATTGCATTTTAATGCCTTTTCACTCAACTGGAGAGGTGCTGCTGTTAACTGGAAAGCCACAGAAGCAGAAGAGCTGCTGGGTAGGGATGTATTCTCTAGAACTGAGAGGCCCAGTGAGTAACAACTGGATAAAGGATGTTTTTGATGATTGATTTGTATCCTGGTGAGATCAGGGAAGGAGAAGCTCATTTCAGCTCCTGGAAATCATGTTATACTTTCTGCTGGATTGCCAGTCTGCAAACCAGACCTGCTGCCACGGGCCTGAGCCTGCCCTGCATTCACAGCCTGGCAGAGGATGGGAGCCAGGCGGACGCTGCAGTGAGATCCCCTGCTCGCAGCAGTGTGATCTGGGGAGGTAAGACCCATCCCTGGGATGCAGAGTCCCTCATCCAGGGTTATCCCCCCCAACCTTCTAGCAGCCCTGCATTCATGTCAAACACTGAAGTAAGCTCATTTTCATTTCACTTTATGTGCTTTTGGGGAATTAATTCTGGACGGGGGAGGAAGTGGGGGTGCAGCGATGACCACTGCCTGTGCTCAGCTCCCACCACATCAACCACAGCCTTATCTCACCCCTCCATCTCAGGGAGGGAGGTCTTGGTCTATCACACCTCCTTCTGTTTTATTTTCTAATTTCCGTTATAATTTCCCTATAGCTAAAATACCTTTTAAACCTCTTCCATCACAGGCTGTCAATGATCACAGGCGACTTTGTTCTGTGTAGCACTCTGGCAAGGAAAGAGAGGCAATAAGGTAAGCTTATTCCCATGGTGTACTTTGGAAATCACCAGATATATCCAGTAGCCTTCTGGCCACCAGAAAAACTATTTGTACCTCTGGCTCTAGCTGCTGCATTTTTTCCATAATTTATTTGAAATATACAATTGTTTGAGAGTAATATTTAAATTCAGGAAGAGCAACCATTATTATAATTTGAATTTGCCAGCAGGTCCTGGGGGTACTGTGACTTTTCAAGGATAATGTGTCTGGATTTATGGAGAGTGGATGCAAGTGGATCTGCATCCAGGGACGTGGGTCCATGCTGACTCAGCAGGGAGGTGGATGGGATGTGCCTCCTGCTTATCTGCAAGCAGGATTGCTCAAGTCAGAGAGAGAATGGGATGATGCTGGTACAGACAGCAGAGGGAGGCAGGGGCGGGGCTTTCCCGTTTTTCTGTTATTTGTTTGCTCTCCGTAGGTGGTTAAAAGTGCACTCAGGTCCCTGCAGAGTTCTGTCCTCCACCCCAAACTTAGACCCTGTCGTGAGGACAGAGTAGGAACATTTAATTGCAAGCAATAAAAATTAAAAGTCCTTGTATATGAAGTGTATCACAGATAAAATATGCTTCAAGACACACGAGCCCAGCACTTATGGAAGTTATTAGAACACAGATTGTGTGGCTGCCAAGAATATTAGATCCAGATTTCTTTTCTTTCCATTGCCTTTGAGGATACTCAGAGCATTGCATTTTAAAAGCTTCAAAGTCTGGATGAAGATTCAAATAACTTAGGAAATTGGATATAGAGAATTAAGGTTGGTTCAGGATTGTTTCTTACTGGAGTTGGATTGGGTTTCTGTAGACCTTACATCTTTGGAAAATAAATTTTGTATACTTTTTACATAAGGTTATCATCAATGATAACCAGATTTATAATCTACCGATTGCTGATGCACCATTAGCTCAGACAAATGATTTAGTACTTGCCATTTCTTCCACTGAGCTTATTTTAGTATGATTTTTAAAAATTATTTTCCATTCTCTCCTGCAGTTAATGCTATTATAATTAGAGAAGGTTATGGTTTCTTTTAATAAGAATATATTCTTTGCCCGCTGACAGCATTTGTGACTCAAGGATGTGGCTAACAACTCTTCGTTTCTTAAGACACAAAAAAAAAAGAGTTTCAAATATTTCAGCTATGGTAAACAGGTGCTGTAGCCTCAGTACATGGTTTATTTCCCCACTCTGATAAAGCCGTGGGAAGAACTTACAGGCTGAAGTTATCTGACTGTGTTTGCTTTGGGTCAAATCCTGTGGGTTAAATTTGTGTGAATCTTCTCTCATAACTTTAGATTGATGAATGATATCAGGAATCATCCTAAATTATGTCTCTTCTTGTTTCTATAGAAGCACTGGCATTAAGTATAACCTTCATCTGAGTATTTTTGAAAGCTCTGCCCAATTTTGGTTGTTTTATCACGATACATACTCTGATATCTCAAAAGACACCAGGGTGCTGGGTGGTATTAATTTTTTGCTTTTTTATAAGGTTTGCTTGGTTGTTTCACCTTGTAAAAGTATGAGGAATAGCTGAGCATGGCTTTGACCTGGAGGACTTTGTGTGAAAGGCAAATTGTGTGTGAGGGAAATATGTACGGGAAATGCATTCATAAAGGTGGGGAGGAAAATGCTGCTGCTGCCTACCCAGTTTGAAAGGTCAAAATTTAATTCTGAACTGCTTTTCTTTTCTGCATTTCCTTGATGCAAGGGCTGCAAGTAGATATATGGAAAAGTAAACATCTGCACAGGAGGAATGACCTGGATTTAAGTGTGGGTATAGTAGAAGTGCGAGTAGGTGGTTGCGGGTTTTTTTCTCCCCCTCTTTATGAACTTAAAACCCAAATATGAGTCATGCTGGGGGTGCTACAGGACTTTCTAATCAAGTCAGTGGAATACTATGCCCAAATGTCATGCTCGGAATTTTACAAGTTAAACTGAATTACATTAAAGTTAAACCTTGCAGGAGCTGCCAGAGCAGGTGAGTGCTCAGCAGGGAAACCAACTGTATCTCAGCCAACTTGACCACAGGAGGAAATAAAAAGGTGTTCTCCAACAAGGACTCCTTAAAATCATGGAGTTCTGCAGAATAAATATCTTTCTGATGTTGCTGGGACCCTTCTGTTGACCATCCCAGTTTCAAACAGTGACTGATGTAGTATCTCGGATTCTGTGAGGTTCTATGAAGCCCTTAGGGTGTGTTTGAACAAGACCAACTCCAGAAAATACTGTGGGATGATCTGTTCTTTCTCCTTGGGTTGGACAGGAGCACTTTGTTCACCTCTGGGGTTTGTGAAACTAAACTAAGTGCTCTTCAGTTTCTTTCTGTTTTTAAACTGAGCTGTGCTTTGAAATGGCTGGGCTGGCTGAGGGAGGGAGCTGAATCTCCTCAAGGAAAACCCTAGGGTGAAGATGAGATCACAGATACATAACACTAAACAGTGGCTTCGAGAATGAAACGCACTAGGCTTAAAAGAAACCACTTTTAATCTGGGTATCTGCCAATATTTTTCAGAGTTCTCTGGAAGTTGAAGTGGGGCTGAATATATGAGCAAATTCAGGTATTACTCAGCAGTTGCTCTGAGTGGAAGGCCAGTAGTTGGTTGCATTTACTGTATGTGCGGTGAAGAATTTCAGGACAGCAATTCAGCAGTCTTGTCTCTTTGTGTAGGTCCCATCCTTTCGTGCACAGCCACAGAAGTTAATCCTTCACCTGGCTGTGGGAATATGGCCCCACAGAACCCTGCTGCAATTCAGATCACGTTGGGATCTCAAATGTTTTCATAGGCTTTGAGCTTTGTCAATTTATTATTTTGTTTCAGTTTTCAGAGATCACTGTCATGTGGGGGTTTCCAAGGTGCTTATCTTGCCTGGGATGCAAAAAGATGTAGAGAGCTACACTGAGACCTGCACCACCCCATCTTCACTGCTGTTTTAACCTGGAGATGCGTGGTGGTTCAGGGCCTGCAGAGCATGATAGAAAACTCCTTATGTTTTGACTGAAGCATGAAAATAGAATAGGTATTTTTCTCCACATGACTTATAAATGCTGTGTCTCGTTATTCCTCTTACCATCATTTTGTCAGCTGCAAAAACTAGCTCTGATGTTCCAGTTTGGCCTGGATATTGGTTAGTGATCACAACATGATGGAAAATGGTGCAGACCTTCTGGCTTGTGTGTCTATATTAATTGTATGGTTTACATGCATGATAAATCATCCATGCAAGTCATTTCCATGATGGTTAGTGACTTCAACACCAATCCTTGTCCAAAACTCACTGACCCTAGCTAGACTGTGAGTAGGAGTGGTGAAGTGTGTTCAGAGGTAGCAAAGGTCTAAACACCAAGATAAGTTTCATCTAGCAAACAGGTGTCTGTGATATTTCAGAGTTGGAAAACCAGCTGATGACTCTGTCGTGTTTTATCACAGTAGTTTCAAATTCCTGACTCAGCCTTTTGCTGGGCTTAGAAGAACTGTGGATTTTTAACTGATGTCAGGTAGATTTATTATGATACAAGGCAATTATCTTTTTGGCTCAATTTTATGGCTAATTGTAGTTCTGTCTGTATTGAGACAAGTCTGGGTTTCCCCATATTCTCTAAGGGGGGATGACAAAACCCTTGAAATCTGCGGTGCCTGTGAATCACATGGAAACAGGCATCAGCCACCCTTGGGAGACCCATCATCCATGACCTCTTCTGTTATCTTGGTGGTGTTATTGCAGGCTGGGATTACTGGTACTGCCATGACCAAAATTGGCCTTAACCACTACCTTGTGATAGCCTGCATTTTTTAAAAACTTCTTCCCTTTTAAGTCTCCGCCTAAGACTTTTGCAAAAATAAACATATAGCAGGAAAACAGCGTCTGGCATCCAGTTTGTACTGATTTACACAGAGCTATGTGAGGTCTTGTGCAAGGAATATTATTCCCTGTACCTTTTTTAAAGCATGTGATCCAGCACCGTTTGGATCTAGTCAGAACCTGTATAAATGCTGTACAGTGAAAAAATGTGAAAAAGTCAAAGCAAAAGCTGTTTGGTGCATTGGGAGAGACACTGTAGCTGCAGTGGCAGCACGTGGAATCTCAAGGTTTATTTAGTCAGGATCGTGTTAAAGCTCATTGTAAAGCAGTAGAAACAAAAAGCACGAGTTTTGTGCTGGGGGTTAAAGCAGGTGGTGGGAATGGTGGATGTTGGGTTTCTTGCACCCTCCTGGGCTTAGCACTGAATCTCCCGGTCTGTGGGTCTGGATTGTCCCTCTGTCCCTCTGTGCACCCCCTCCACACACATCAAGCCTTATTGTGTGTTCTGGTGATGTAACAACTCTTCACATCTGAAAACTGCACACAATAAATGACGACGCTGGGCCACGCTTGTTACACAAAGCTTTAATTGCTGTGTACAGTTTTAATTTGCCTCCTTGCATTAGCCAGCAACAATTAACATTAATTAGCATCAGAATACTTGCATTGATTAGCAAAGACTCTGTTTTGTAACAGCCACATCTCCCCCTCCCGTTCCCACCCAGCCCCTCATGCCTGGGCAGCTCTTCCCTAGCCCAAGCCTCGGTGGGATTTCCAGAGCTCACGGCAGCTGCATTTGCCATCCAGGTCCAAACCCAGCTCACTTCTCTCGATATTGCTGCAGTTCAGCTTCTCGTTGACCCATCTCAAGAATTCTTTCAGGCTCTCTTTAAATCGTGAGAAATTAGTTTTTGCCTTCTCTAAGCATCTCTCATCTTTGGATGAAGATTTCTAAGAGCAAAGAGGAGGTACTGATGCATGAGTTACAGATGCTGGACATTCTTTCTCAGCTCACTGGGATGGAGCAGGATGCTGCCCTTCCCACCCCCATAACCATCCCACACAATTCTTAGAAATTGTTGGTCATTAGCTATTTCTCTTTGACTTTCACCGTACTGCAGACTTTTCTGTGTTGTTTTGGGGGGCAGGGGAGTCATCTGCCAAACTGGAAGAAGGTGAAAACATCTCTCTCGCAATACCAAATCCTGGGGACAGTGAGGGAGTGTGGGACACCAGCACAATCCCAGCTGCAGCAGTGTGGAGCATGTGTTTGTTGGATGGCAGACTTAGACATGGCTTATTTGGCAGCTGCAGTAGATACAAAATTGTTGCTTATCTGGTTTTGTTCCTAAATCCTGCTGCTCTATTCCAGGGAATTACCTAAACAGAGTCATTGTCACAAATTCAGCCGCTGGTCCCTGCAAACCCTATTTTCTATCCCCTTAATTTCTCTGTCTTTCTCTCTTTTGGATTCAAAAGGCAGATTCTCTGTAGTATTTCTGGTCTGTCTTTTTTGCTATTAGTTGGCTTGTCCTTCCTGAAGAACAAGCTGTACAAGTCATTATTAATTGCACCTAATAAATAATCTTCATTACTGCAGTTCTAACTGAACTATATTGATGTAGTCTTTATAAGAATGAATTTATGCATGAGAGATAAAGTTTGTTATCCTTTCTTGGGACTGTAGCTGGTCCAAAATGAAAAATGAGTAATAACTTCTTTGCTTTAAAATATGTGGTAGATCACCTGGTGTTAAAAACCCTGAATAAATGGGTAATTACAAGAAAATGTTTGAAACTCAAATCAAACAAACTGTAGAAGCTTACCTTCAGAATGTAGCAGTTTTTTTCCAGCCTTTGCATGTCTTTCTCCACTTTCCTCATGCATGTCCATGTATGAATCTTTTTTAGTTCATGAATAAACATTTCAGTGTTACCATGTGCACAACTTATTTCCTAGGAGAAAAAGGGAAAATACATAGTTTCTAGTTTGCAACCAGAAAGCTTTCCTTTCTTAAAATAACTGTTAGTAAGTCATACTGAATACGCCATTTTTCTTTGGAAATCTAAACTGCTTTTGTCCTTTTTAGGATTTCTTTTTTTACCTTCTTTTAAGAAGTGTTATAAGAAGTTGCAAGTTTTCAGAACTGTTATAAGGACAGTTTTCACAGCTATTACAACTGGAAACTTCGAAGTAAAAAGGGTCTGGTTTCTGTCAGTGGTGGATGTGACCACACTGGGAATTTGATTCAATACTATCTAAGTCAGAGAGTGATTCATTTTGTCTTTTCTTTAGAAGCAGGACACCTTGAGAGAGCTACTTTAACCATTTTTTTTATATTACCAGTCATATGGAGGCCAGGATTTGCAATCACCAACAGAAATGTCTCTGGACAAACATTAAAAAGACCTAATAAAAATTGAGGTAGGGCATAAGTATCTTTGGTAGCAATTAGAATGGTTACAAGCCACGTTCTCATAATCTTTTAAAAATACGACATTGCATCAGTATTTTGGGACAACCATTACAGCTTGCCTTTAAACGTCCTCGGGCTTGTTATACCAGAGGTTATGCTCCAAGTTCCCTTTGGAGACTCTGACTGCTAATGATAGAATGGGAAACAAGAGGTTCTTACCTTTACGTGAAGCGGTTTCAAGAACTTCTCCTGGAAAAAAACAGAAATCTGTTAGTCACAAATTGGAAATCATCTCAAAAAGTAAATCTAGTGTGAGGAAAGTGGGAAATTATTTACTTTTATGGGCTCATTTTCAGCCTCCAGCAAACAAAACATTTCATCAATTAGAGAGTATTTAGTCTTGTTCAGCAGATGAGGCATTTCCTTCAGAGGGAGAAAGTAACTGGACACTCCAGAGCTCAGTAGTAACAAGAACAAGTGAGGATGCATTTTAAAAGTGTTAATTTAGGAGCTTGACCACTATTATCTGAAAAAGGCTTTGAATTCAAGCTTCTTTCTCTTGGCAGATACGTAGCTGGCTTATATAAAGGAGCTGAGTAAGTGCAGGATGCGATTCCTATCTTATCTCATTCATAAATCATTCAAATCAGAAAGCTACAACAACTTGAGCAGTTGAATTAGCAGCATATCTGATTTGAGAACCTTTTATGATTAAAGTTCTGGTAAATTTCTTAAAGCTTCTAAATTCAGAGCGATGCTTTGATGCAAGCAAAAGTGATGTGTAAGGGCTTGAGTATCGTAAAAGGACAACACAATAATCACAGAATTACAGAATGGTTTGGGTTGGAAGGCAGCTTAATGCTCATCTTGTTCCAACTCCCTGCCATGGACAGGGACACCTTCCACTAGACCAGGTTGCTCCAAGCCCTGTCCAACCCAGCCTTGGACTCGTCCAGGGATGGGGCAGCCACAGCTTCTCAGGGCAACCTGTCAGGGCTTCGCCACCCTAACAGTGAAGAATTTCTTCCTAACATCCAACCTAACCCTGCCCTCTGCTAGTTTGAAGCCATTCCCCTTTTTCCCATCAAGGAAAATATCTGAGGAAACTTGTATTAACACAACCATGAAGGGGATGTTTTCCCCTCAGATAAGACTGTGTTTTATATTGCTGTAAATTTTTGCAGTTCAAAGATTTCAGCTCCTCTGGAGTCAATATCAGCCGGAGATGAAGCCCACAGGACCTAATTAATCATCTACATCCCTGCAGCGTGACTCGGGCAGGCAGGCGTGAGCAGGGGACACAGGCACATATAGCAGCCTTGCAAATCTGACTGCTTTTCTAGAGCAAATATCTTCTCTTTGACCTGAAAAGAAAGCAAAAAGGCTCATCATAATTAGTAAGTGTGAGAGCTGGATCTTACCCTGGCATCATTAATTTGTATGTCTGTGCTGTGCAGATCTGCAGTCTCAGCTGGTAACTGCAGCTTCTCCTTCTCAGGGGGGCAGGGAATGTTTGCGTCTTCATTAATGGAACTTGGGCACTTATGTGACTCTTCACAAAGGTAATGAGGTGATTTTACATGGGGACACATCAGAAAGTGGCAAGAGGGGCTGCAAGAACAGTGGCTCATTTTGTGGTGGCGTGTCAGGGGTGCTTTGGGGTGGGACCCCAGTGTCCCACGGGAGGGGAGCCAGGGCTCCCCCAGCTTTTGGAGTAACTGCTGCTCTCCCAGCACAATCAGCTCAGAGCAGAGTAAACACACAAGGGAGTTCCCTTCCAAATGTGAAGGTAATGCTGCTCTAAAGAAAAAAAAAAAGGCTAATTTCTTCCATACATTTTGGGCATCTGCAAACTCTCTTCAACTGACAACCTGAGGTTGAGTAGATTAACATGAGTCACCAAATGAATGTTTAAATGTCCTAAACTGGCACACCAAATGATACGAAACATGTGAACAACCAACAGGGTAGCTGCACTTTCTGTACTTTCTCCTATGTGAATTTCAACATCTCTTGGTAACACAAGGAAGACCATTCTGCTGCTCACCTCTGGAGATGGGAGAAATCAATGAAGGACTGTCTCCTTTACCCTCTCCCATTTCTGTCTGCATCATTTGCCCCATGGGAAGCTGCTGACAAGAGGGTCAACCACCACCTCACTGTGCACAAGGACTTAATAACCAGACCCACCAGATGCAAAGCCCTGTATAGGATGTGTGTAAGACATTAGGCAAATATTGACACCTTCGGAATCCATTGATCGAATCATTTTTGCACCAGATACCTTTTGGAACAGCATTGCTCCTTTTAGTACTCGCCCACCTGGAAAACATACCCTGACTTAATGTCAAAGAGCTCTGAAGCTGCTGGAGAGAAGTAGCAAGATGTTATCAATAGGCTGACGCTCAGAGAGAGCAGCTCCCTGTGCACAGGATGCATCTTTTGGTGATGCTGCATGGCCGGATGTTGGGGCCGAGCCCTTGCGCCTGCACTGACTCCTGCCCACAGCCAGCATTGTCTTAGAAGCTGTTTTCCTTTTAACTCTGTCTGTAATGAGAGGTGAGAGTCTGTATTTTATTACATCCTTTTGATCTATAGGTTTTGGTAGTAAAAATGTGTTTTATGTCAAAGGTACTCTAAACAGGACTGCTCATGTGTGTAACCAGCTGAAGAGTTTTCAAGGGTGTTGGCAGAGGGAGTTTTGAGAAGCTGGGGTAAACAATCAGCACATCAAATCGCCAAAGGGGCGACAAATATTTGCATTATAGCCTGGGAGTTGTACACCGAGGTGATGCCTTATCAGTGGGTTTGGGCACTGTGGGGGATCTGAGGCCCTTTTTCAGGCTCCTTCAGAAAATAACTCATCTGAAATCTTCCTTCACCTTTCTGTGACACTTCTGAGCTCTTTGGAGTAATATTGACAAAAGGTGATTAAAAACCTGAGCGAGTAACCCACAGGCAGCCCTTCTTTCCATCGTTCTCCTCTGGCCGGTGCCGGCGCCGCGGCGGAGGACGGGCCAGGGCTGCCACCTAGAGAGCAGCCACCGCCACTTGCACACGCACCCGGGGCTCGGTTCCGGGGAGCAAACACCGGCCAAGCCCCGAATGAACGCTTGTGGCACGTGGGGCACGGAGCGGCTGCCTGCTCTGCGATTTACCGCAGCCGAAGGGCTGAGGGGCTGCCCGGGGGAGGTGGATAATTGTGATGATCATCCTATCTGCATTTGAATTTGAGCAAATGATTGGGAAGGCAGAGTCTCGGGGGTACGCGTGTCTGCTGTTCCCCAGCCTGTTCTAAGGGAAGCATCATCATAGGATCATAAAATCACAGACTGATTTGGGTTGGAAGGGGCCTTAAAGCTCATCTAGTCCCAGATCCCTGCCATGGGCAGGAGCATCTTCCACTAGACCAGGCTGCTCCAAGCCCCATCTAACTTGGCCTTGAACATTTCCAGCGATGGGGCATCCCCAGCTTCTCAGGGCAGCCTGCTCCAGTGTGTCACCATTTTCCAATCCTCCCTCCCCATCATGAGCAATGGTCCACAGCATCTCCTGGTAGCCACTGCTCTGTCTCCGTCTCAGAAGATTTGTGCTAACAAATGTAAAACTTTCTCTGGAAGCAAAAGGAGCCTTTTTCATGCTTTTCACTTGTATCTCACAGGTTCATGGCCCCTTCCCTCCTTGGAATGTTGTAACTGTTCCTCTCACTAGCACCCAGTTCCAAAGGGAAGAGCAGCTTTGGATGCAGTGTGTAGGATTGTGCTCCTGCTCACCAAAGGGCTTTCAGCCTGTGAGCTGGAGGTCAGTGACCACCTTTCACACCACCTTGTCAGCAGGCTGTGTGCCAGTCTTGGGGTGATGGGACTAGAAAGTTCCCTTGGGTCCCTCGTGAGTCGTGTCCTAACGGGCATTACACGCTCGATCCCAAAGCACAGGCACGCCCAGTGTCAGCCTCCTCCTGGCCTCTCACCCCCTCACAGGGTGAGCTGCTTTGACCTAAAGCCACTAAAATGTTGAACCTCTTTTTTTTTTTTGCACTCTGTATTTGTGTAGGTGTTGGTTAATGTTTTATTCCTGACTATTTTGGGGTGGCAGAGGTGGTGACTGAACCTGTTGCTGGGTTGTGGTTTTTTCCCTGTTCATACAGTGACTACTGTTTCTGTCTTCCCCCACACTCAAGAAACTCCTCTTCGGGTGTTGTTATGGATATTAGTTAATTTTTCAAACATGGGAGTTGCCTTAAGGAATCCCTCCCTGCAGATTCCAGCAGGGATTTCCCTGCCTCTTCAACCTGCCCTTTTGGGCAGACAGTGTGGTGTTTGGGGGATCCCACAGGCACAGTCACTGCTCTCTGGTAATTCTCCATGAATCATGGGTTTTAGGGAAATTCTTTGCAGGTGCTCAGTGATACCTGCAAAAGTTCATAAATATGATGGATTAGGCTTGGATTGCTTCCTGGAGGTAGAATTCTGGTAGGAGAATCCGCTCGGAAGGGAAGGTGTGTGTCCAACAACCTTGATGGTCCCTGATAATGCGGCTCCCCCATCCCAGCCCCAAATAGGATTTTTTTTTCCTCTTTGCTGTATTTTTGCTTTCTTCTGCATGGTTGAATCTTCCTGTAATCAGAATATCCAACTGGGTGGAAAAAGGGAGATGCTGGAGGGAGATGTTTATGTAAAGTGAGAGCAAAGAAAGAAACAAAATCCTGATGCACTATTTCAGTGCTACTTTTACCCAGCTTTGAAAACACTAGTGGTCTTAGGTGGTATCTGGACCTGAGGATGGTGATCCTCTACACAGCCTTGTCAATCATCTATAGACTATATAATTAACTTAGAGATTTCTGAATATAATACCCTGCTGACACTGTTGAAACCTCACTGGTAGCAGACATTGATTCAGTCAATCTAAATGATATTTAGGTAGAATATTCTTTAAATCACCATACATAAATATATATATTTATAT
>WBMZ01012649.1:0-109526 GCA_013400975.1 Atrichornis clamosus | reverse complement strand
CTCCCTCCCTTCCTCCCTCCTCTTCCTCTTTTATGTTTCTGTTTCATTTAATTGCAGATGTCTTCCACCTTCCCTGTTGTTCACTCCTCCAAAAGGACATGCCTTTTATCTGTCAGCTTTCTGTGTGTAACTCGGAACTGAGATCTCTCAACCTTGTTGAAATCCTGGAGAAGAAGCCAGGGTGGAGCAGGTGGTTCTGCTTCAGCCAAGGGCTCTGAGAGGAAGGAACGAGACCACAGTCCCTCAGTCTTGCCTCATCCCATGTGTACCTGCATACAGGGACGACCCCTGGTGCGGGCATCTGGTCACCTCCAGGTTGTACCTATGCGTAGTGTGGATCACCACCAGCACCCCCTCTCCACAGCCCTAGCAAGGGAAACACAAAGTTGCTCTGTAGGTGGGATTTTGAAGGGGCTGTTACCACAGGCAGGTCTTGTCTGCTCTGAGAGACAGTGTGGAGCCATGCAAATGGCTCGGACACCGGAGTCCTCTGCAACGCCTCAGTCTGTTGCCCGGGCCTCTGGTGTTTCACACCCAAACTGCTGGGTTTTGACTGTGTCACGGGTGTGCTCTCGTTGAATAACCCTTGCTAAGGGGTGGAAGGTGTCTGCATAAGGTGGCTGCGTCCTCTCTCCCACTCCACAGAGCTCCCAGGATGCCACAGCCTGAAGATGCTCTGTGAGGTGGAAATTGAGGAAGTGAAGATAACATCCCCCTCTGAAGATCTGGTAGATGTTAGAATATGGGATGCATTACTCCGTTTCTGACTCTGAAAGTGACCTCACATTCATGTGGCCTCATGAAAACTTCTTTGCCCCTTTGCCTGCCAGCCAGCTGAGTTCTGAGTTAGTGCACATAAGGCAGGGTAGATGGGATCACTTTTCTTTCCAAAAAAGACTACGAGGCAACATGAGCACTTGTTTTAATTTATTCCTGCTCCCGGGTGTAATTACAACCCCTGGATTTCAGTGTAAAGGTGGAAGGGGATGTGGTTGAATGGAGTTAAGTTTTTTTTCAAATTGCATTAATATGTGACTTATATGAAAAACAGCAACCCTCACACAGGAATGCAGGCAGTGTTTGCAAGTTGCCTGTGGATTTATGAAATACTTGGAAAGACACTGTACATTATTTTCTGAGACATTTCTTTACACAGCAATACTGCTTGCTTATTCTGGGACAATGACCAGACATGAAGGTATTAAAAATAAAAATTTAAAAAAGATAATAATAGAAAATATATGTTTCAAAAGCTAAAAGAACACAACAGAACAAAACACAACAGAACAGAAACAAAATGGCAATTCCTTCAGCACTTAGCTGGACCTTTGAAATATTTGCCTTGAGAAAACTCTATTTATTGTATATTTATTTATACTTCTTTGAGAAAACTGCAATTGTCAGATGTTTATGTATACTTCCTTCTTTTTTTTTTTCCCCTCTTTTCTGTGAAGGCTGTTTACACCAAAACAATATCTTTGTTTTCAGAGTTCATCTGCTCCCGCTGCTCCTTTTCCAGCTGAAGTCACAATACTCAGTCTGTGACATCACTGTTGGCTGCCGTGACAACGGAGAATTTTCACTCCAGGTGGAGAACGTGCAGCAGCAGCAGACACTGTTGAGAGCAGAGAGCATGTTTTTCTATGCATATTGCTGGTCATGGAGAAAGCAGGGAAGGAAAAGCACAAAAGCCAAATGTAGATTTTCTGAAAGTGTGCTGCTTCTGGAGCAGGCACAGGTACTGGAGACTTTACCTTCCACAGGATTTCTTTTGAAATCAGTTAACAGAAGTTAACGACAGTTTATACACTGGCAGAGAAGTACTTGCTTTTTACAAGGGGATAGTGGGGGAGAGGGGTTTAATTTAGATTAATGTATCACTTGAATATACCTGAATTATATCCAAAAGTTTTATGGAGGTTTTTTTTCTTTTTTTTCTACACAAACCCCCTTTCAAAAACTAAGGGCAGATGACTAATGCCCTGATCCTGCTAACATTTACACACGTAGTGGGCTTTCAGTGCATGAGTTGTCCTACTTAAGTGAGTTAAGACAATTCATGAGCTTGAACTCAGATACAGACCCTCGTGGCAGTAATGTGACGGTCTAGCCAGCTGCCCTAGGGAAACAGTTAAATAAAGATTTTATAGAACATTTTCTGATGCAGACACTGTCTTGACTTGGGAAAGCTGAAGTCTCTGGGCTGAGTCCACCAGGAAAGGCAAACAGACTGGCCTTACACCTTCCCCCTTTGCTTTTTTCTGCCTATTTCATCTCGTGGGTCACAGCCTTGCAGTTGCTGGTTAGAAGGTGAGGCATGTCTGCGAGTGTTTGAAGGACTGTGGCTTAAGAGGTGACACAGTAAGATCGTTGAGTAGCAGGGAGGAAAACAGCATGGTGAAGTGGTCAATATCCCTCCTGACTATATTGCAGTGATACAAGTGAAAAATACAAAGTCTAGTTATTGGTCATAGGTTCATGGTTGAAATGGCATGTTCTGGTGGCCTGCAAGCATGGATGGAGCAGTCATGCACTCCGAAGGCTGTCCCAAAGGGTAGAGGCAGAATGCAAGCCCCTCAGATGCACTTGTAGCATTATTTCCATGCTTCAGTCTCATGGCTGTACCAAGGACTACAGGAAAACCTCAGGCAGGAAAAGATACTGCTGTTCCTCCAACATAACCTCCCTGCCAGTGTGAGAGAAGCAGCACCTCCAGCTAAGTGCACGCAGAGATGTGTTTTCCAAAAGACCCTGAGCAACCTCTGCAGCCGCATTCCTCCACATTCCAGTGAGCAGTAGCCTTTGCTACAGGTGTTTTCTCTCACTTCCAGCATCCTGGGCAACCCAGGCATTTGCCTGGTCAGGGTCCAGTTTCCCAGTGAGAAGAGACTGTGTTAGTCCTGCTTTCCCCTGACTCCCTACTACAGCCATGCCGAAGCATTTCTGAATTGTCACAAGTCAGGAGGGTATATCTTTTTCCAGCAAGCCCTGCAGCCTAACTGCACTGGCAGCCTCAGGAGAGTGGCCATTTACCTACACCTGTGTTTTGGGATGTCTTAGAACTGTTTGTTTGTTTGTTTGTTTGTTTTAGCAGGGCTGCACACGCCGGTTGCTGTTGTGGCAGTCCATATGATTCATGTCTTGCACAGTCTGACAGGTTTGTTGTAGCCTGGGTGTGCTGAGCCGCACGCTGTGGTTGCGGCTCCGTTCGTGCTCGGTGCCAGGGCAGCCCGTGGTGCCAGGGCAGCCCGTGGTGCCAGGGCAGCCCATGGTGCCCGTGCAGTTGTTTGCCAGGGCCAGGACCCAGGGGCTGATGTGCGTGGGAGGGCCACTCAAGCGAGCTGCTTGCCTTAGCTTTGGGAAGTGGAGACGACATGAGAACACTTACTTGGGCTTTATTTTTTAAAACTACTGCAGGTATAGCATGTTCTTTGGAGCAGGCAGAGCAGAAGGCAGGAGGGTCCATTTGGGGATCTGGTGGTGCTGTCAGGATCCAGTTTCACATTTATTTTCTGTCTCTGCAGAGCATGGAATAAGTTACCATTTTATTTCAACAGCTTGGAGTCTCTCACACCGAATCTGTAAAAGACTAAATAATATGAAGTTCTTAGAACTCTGGGATCAAAACCCCATGGATTTTAGGTACTCTAATAGCTCTTGAACCTACTTAAACCTGTTTTTTACACCAGTTATACCTGCTTCTTCTGTCTGACATCTGTCTTCCGTAAGGGTTGAGTGTTATTCTGTCTTGTGGAGTTCATCTTTCACTGATGTCCACCTGAACCTTTCAGCTCCTTTTTTTTTTTTTTTAAGTGGAGGGGTTTTTTGGCAAAGGCAGTAGGAATTAAGGTGCAGAGGGCTGGGAGCATGGGAGCAGAGGCACCATGAGGTGAATACATGGTGGCCTTGCTGAAACCCAGGGATGAGCTGGAGGGAAGGATCAAGGCAAAAGAGGAGTGACATCATTAGTTGGGAAATTCTGAGCAGTTTCATGAAAACCTGTTGGGTGCCATCTTGCCTGTATTCCCTGAGCGCCGTTTGCTGATGCTTGGGGCAGGTGAAAGGAATGTCACCAGGAGCCTCCAGCTGGCAGGTGTTCTGGGTGAGCCACAGAGGGACCTGTACTTTGGGTCAGGCACACATGCTGTCCCCATAACCCTCTGCTGCCTCGGGGTCCTGCCTGCTTGGCTGGGCTGTAGCTTGTGTCACCAGGTGAGCTGTGAGGGGTGGGGTTCCCTGAGCAGCTTGCAATGCGACCCAGCCCTTGCAAGTCAGTGTTGCTGTTCCATGACAGCACAGAGAGAACAGGCCTTTACCCTCGAGATCTACCAGCTGTTTATTTTGTTGCAGAGCTATATTTCCCTTTTACTTGTGTCCTCAGTGAATATTTCCATAGTAGTTAAGGCCAGGGTTTTCTGTGGCCCTCAGTGGTTTGGTCACTGAGCTACATCTTGTAGCTACATTGTTTTTGCCAGATTTCCATAGCAGGGGACAGAGATCTTAGACAGAGACTAAGGTGAGCTTAGTGTTGCAGGATGCTGATTTTGTAGGTGCTGGAATAAATATGTATCTTTTCATGCTTGAGACTAAAGTTTTATAAGACTGAGGTCCCACTTGGCACTTCTAGCCCATTCAGGTGCCAGCAACGTGCATGATGGTGCATGCTGATGGACAGCAGGTTTGAGAGGGCTGGGCAGTTGATAAGGATGAGCATTGTTTGTTCAGTGCCCAGGTGTGAGGTTGTGGTGCACTGTTCAAGTGATGTGTGGAACAAGGGGGCTTGCACTGCATCTGCCCACAGCATGCCCAACTCCTCAGGGCAGGTCTAGCAGTCTCCCAACTGTCCTGAATTCACTCATTAAGCTTTTGTAATCACAGTAAAAATCCTGCTTGGTAAATACATTTTCTGTGCCCAAAAGCAATTGCCCCACTTTCTTTGTTCTGAAGATAATAGACATAAAAATGAAATATGGACCTGTGTTCTTTAAAGGTCATAGTTATTTGGTTGTCAGGGAGATTGCATATCGAAATAGGTCTTGTTAGATTTGATGATACTTTAAAGGAATTGAATGAATTGGGACTTCGGTTCATAGAGGTTGGAAAATGGGCTAGAAATATCCTGTGATCTGGAAGAGAGAAATGGCCATCCCTATTTCTTGATGCCACTGGAATGGGGAAACTGGATGGAGAAGAGCTTTTTGTCAGATGCAGAACCAACAGTCATAGAGTCATTAAGGTTGGAAAAGACCTCTAAGATCCTCGAGTCTGACCTTTGACTGAACACCACCCTGCCAACCAAGCCATAGCACTAAGTGCCATGCCCAGTCATTTCTTGAGCACTTCTAGGGATGGTGACTCTACCACCTCTCTGGGCAGCCCATTCTAATGCTTAACCACCCTTTCAGGGAAAACAGTCTTCCTGATGTCCAACCTGAACCTCCCCTGGCACAACTTGAGGCCATTTTCTCTTGTCCTGTTGCTGGCTGCCTGAGAGAAGAGACTAACCCGCCCCCTTGCTACAATTTCCTTTCAGGTAGTTGCAGAGAGTGATGATGTCTCCCCTGAGCCTCCTCTTCTTCTTCAGGCTAAACAACCCCTGCTCCTCACAGGACTTGTGCTCCAGACCCTTCACCAGCTCCATTTCCCTTCTCTGGCCACACTCCAGCACCTCAATGTCCTTGTTGTAGTGAGGGGCCCAGAACTGAACACAGGATTTGAGGTGCACCCTCACCAGTGGCAAGTACAGAGGGACAGTCACTTCTCTAGTCCTTCTGGGCACACTGTTTCTGATCTGGATGCCACTGGCTTCTTGGCCACCTGGACCCACTGCTGGCCCATGTTCAGCTGCCAATCGACCAGCACCCCCAGGTCCTTTTCTGCTGGGCTGCTTTCCAGCCACGTTTGTCAGCACTTGTTTCGCATTGTCCTAGTTTCATTTAAGGCAGTCTTCTGCCTGGCTTAAAGTAACAGCTCATAGTGCCAGTGGTCTCCAGCCCTTTCTGCCTAATGCATGGTTGTTGCTAGGAGTGCTGCCGTCATCCACGTTTTAGTTGTGGATGTGATGACCAATTTTGTATTGCTTTCCAAGATTTGGCTGGATGACTCAGCTGGTCCTCTGGTGACTCATTTCACTCTCCCATGAGCCCAGGAAGGACTGAAGAGGGAAGTGTGGCTATTTTCAGATATGAAAAATGACCAAACGTAAGGACTACATCCACAAAGGAGTACTGCAAACATCGAATTAATTGAGCATTTATACCGGGACTAAATTTGCTCCTTCCTACTGAAATTCTTTCCCCAGTTATTGTGCTTCTGCTGAATCTAGTTTTCAGTCTCTTCTTACTTTTCATCCATATGGATGTTGGAAAGCTCTCTGTGAGTTTTGAGTGCATAAGGTCTGATGAAAGTTCACAGGACTTTTGGTACTAAATTCCTCTGTCTGGTTTTGGTTTTGTTTTTTTAATGGCAGCTTCCCCCTGTCATCACTTGCTGGGAGTCTCACAATTGTTCTAGAAAATGCCATAGACCCACCTCATGCCATTTTACTCCCCGATCATTCCTATGACTATGGCAAAGCTAAGATGCCAAGTGTTCTCCTGGACCTACTGAAAGATCTTGTGATTTGACCACAAGTTGTTACTAATCTGTTTTTTCTGGAACCTGTGGAAACAGTGGTGTATTTGCTCCTGGTGAGAAAATCATACAGAGCTTATTTTCCCAGAAACTCTTCTTTCCCCATGACTCAGTTTGGCCAGACTTCCTTTACATCGTTAGTCAAAACCCATAGTTGTGACTGTGGACAGCTCGGCTGCGACATCACCGACACATTGGTGATTCTGGACTCATTGTCCCACTGCATCTAGGCTGAATTCATTTTAATTTCATTGCTGTAGGAAAAGGAAAGAATTGACTGTTCCGGGTTGAAAGCACATGGCTGCAAAACAGTTGCAGTAGTGCCAAAAAGATGCTTATGAAGAGGCAAGTGGCCGCGTGCTGCTGGAGGTGCAAAGTGACATGTCAGTTCACAAATGTAGGATCAGGAATGAGAAGAAGGTTTGACAGCCCCTTTAGCTAGTCTGTCATCTGCAGCCATCTCTCCTTTGTACCGTGGATGTTTGGTTCTGTAGGTTTGGTTTCAGCAGTTGTGCCATACCCGTGCGTGCTGCACAGCAGGTCCTCACAGTCAGCATGGAGTGAGTGCCGCTGTCCACACAGGCTGTGAGGTGTGCTCAAGTGCCTGTGTCTTTACAGGATGCTGTTCAGGGTCTCAAGCACTGACCGATGTGGAGCAAAGTTACACCAAGGGAGCGTGTGTTGTCCAGGCTGGCTGTGAGGTCCCCCTGTCTAGCCCATGTCAGTGGTAGCATGCCTCAGATTCTACTGCAGAAGGCATTTGGCCACACTGGATCTCCAGGTTTAGCTTCACTCCTCTTCTGTCATGCTCTAATTTTGACAGTGCAAGAAGCCCAGCAGCCACGGTGTTAAGCACTGTAGAGCTGAGTAAATAAATATGTCAATAAATAATCATATCCTGCACAAAAGAGAAACCTGGGGGAGAGACTGATGGTAGCCAGGGAGTTCTGCTGATACAGGTGGAGGTTTTTATTGTTTTGTTTCTCTTAATGACTTCCCTTGGTCTGATTTCTTTTCTTTTAGAGCATTGAGGGGGAGTAGGCTGATACTGCTGTCCCTGAGCTTCTTCATGGCACACAAGGGCCTTATATCCTTCTTTCTCAAGTAGATATCCTTTCCTGAGCTTGTGGATGTTTACTCTTCAAGGCTCTGAAATCCTTCCTGTAGTTTATCCCCTATGTCAGGTTTTTCTTTCTGTGTAAGCAAGAGCTTTGTACATCACCTAGGCTGTCCTTCCTTGGCCAAACAGACTTCTTCTCTGCATGCTAATCTGGCCTCTGTCCTATTAGAAATTGTTTAAGAATAAAGTTGCTGTGAAGACAGTGGGAGATCAGGCATGCACCACCAGCCCTCAATCCCAGCAGCAAGCCAGCAGTGGGGCAGGGAGGCATCCAGCAGCACTTCTGTGGGATTGCTTGGGGCAGCATCACTCCTTTCTTTTGGAGATTATGAGATTCATTGCCTTTGTGGGTCATCTGGCTGTGAGAGTGCTTACGTGTCTGTGCCTGAGTGTGACCATGAGTTTTGTGTGTCAGTACAACCCCAAAGATAACAAATAGAATCATTGGTTCCCACAGAGAAACCTGTCAACACACCATGTTCTCATGGAGATTGCAGCACCCTATCACTGGGGTCTCACACAAGAGCTACTCCTCAGTCTCAAAGGTGAATGGATCAAGAGAGACAGTCGTTTTGCAGGAAAATGAGTCCAAATCCTACACCTGTGTCTCCATGATGGTCTTTGCTTTGGGCCAGTTGGCTCAGTCCCACTGTGCCTGTTCTGGTCCTACTCATGGCCCATTTCACATCATACATCTCTGGGTTTATAGTCCTACTTTGGAATGCAAACCAAAAGCCACTGGTGACAACAAAAAAAGATTTCTGACTGTTTGGCCATAACTTTGGGGACATTTTCTTGGCCCTAAGTGATTAGGAAGATAAAGTCTGGAAGACAGGGTGAAAAACGCTCAAGGTCTGTGTTTCCTGGGGAAATTCTCTGTGTGGGTCAGGTATGTGTTTGTGTGCTGATGTGGGGACAGGTTATTTACAGAATTGTTGTAACTGCTTAAACTGGAGATCAGGTGACCAACCTACAGTATCCTTTCTCTTTATTTCCTAAAACACCCCATAGCTCTCAATGTTTGAGAGTGCTGTAAATCCTGTGTTTGGTCATTCTTATTTCACAACGATACGTGGCTGTTCGGAGGTCAGCAAGTCAGTCTGTCTCAATTTTCTGCTTTGACAGAGCCCTGTGCCCATCTTCCCCATCTTTCTCCTTGCATCTTCATCTTCCTTTGCAGCTTAGATCCTGTGTATTCCATCCAGACCTCACCAGGGGCTTGTTTCTCTCCAACAGGTCTGTATCCTGATGGAAATCAAATGAAGGAAGGGACTTTGTGAATAGGCAAACTGACGTTTTTAGCCCAGCTAAAGCTTGATCTGAGTTTCAGATTTTGTAAACAAAGCAAGGGCTGAATGTCATGCAGTGGCCTCTTTGCAAATAAAACACTTAGGAAAAAATCCTGTGGGAGTGAGAGGCTCAGCCAGAGACTCCAGTGAGCGTTGCCATCACAGGTAGTGGTGTTTCTAACAAGTGAGGTGTGCAAGGTGCCAGCTGTTCCTTGTGGTTTCACCACACTTGCAGGCCAGTTGGAGTCATTGACATTACAAAGCTAATATTTACAGGTGGAGAGTCATCCAGGTGAGGAAGCAGCCATCGTGGAAAAAGCCAAAATATCCTTTCCACTAGGCAATTGTGGGAAGCCAGGAGTGCTGTGTGGATGAGGGGGGCAGAGCCAGAGCAACAAAATGAAACTGATTCATTTTGGTCCCTTTTTAAGAGGCCTTCATCCTCTTTCCCAGGAGCTAAAGTAACGGAGGGCCAGTTAGGATGGCCACTGAAGTCTGGGGCTCAGAAGGTTGAGAAAGTCCTCTGTTTCCCCTGTAAGATGGGGTACTGTGGTCAACCCCTGTTTGGTGAATGAACAAGAGTGACTTGAGCCATGCTGCCTGGAAAACAGCCATGCCAGGATATTTCTTTTCAGTTCTGCTTTCAGGATGCAACTCTGCTAGCAAGTAGCAATCAGAGACGGAGACTGTGGGAACCTAGAGGTTCCTGCCTTACAGATCTGTTTGGAGGTCAAATGTAGAGACCCATGCAGACATGAAACTGGACTACAAGGCAAACCATGGCCAGTTTCACATTTACTGCAGAGATTGCCTTGTAGACTTCTGCAGAGGGAGCTTTGGTGATGCAGAAATGCTGTGCTTACTGTTTGTTCCACTTTGTGACTGTGGAGGACACATGGGAGGGAGGAAGGTGGCCAGAACACATATGCTGTTGCCGAACAGTCCTACCTGGCACATTGATGCTTTTGGGCTCATCTGGCTCCATTTTGGCTTCAGCACTCATTCTGAACATTCCTTGGTAGCTTGCTTTCCCCATCTCCTCTGGTTGTACCGGCACTTCAGGAGCTCATTCAAGCATGACATTATAGGCACCTCAGCGTGTTATGCCTCGTTTTGAGTGGTGCTGTGGGTGTTGCCGCAGTCTTCAGCTCTTTAAACAGATGTGATGCTGCTCGTGGGCCCCCCAGCAGCCTGCAGCACAGCCCAGCCAGGCACTCCACACTTGTCTCAGCCCTGCTGGGCCTCTCTCCAAATATCTGAAAGAGGGATTTCTTCAGCAAAGCATTTCGTTAGACATCCTTCAGTGTCCTCCAAAGATAAAGTTCAAAGCAGGGCTTCTGTCAATCCCACCTGTCTGATTTCATCTTGTTCTTTTTTTTTTTCATCCCATCTCTTGACTCCCAAGCAGACTTTCTTCTTCTCTGAGGCCCGTGGGAGTACTGAGTGTTTGGTTGTAAAACTTCTTCCTGACTTCACTGACACCCACTTGCCTAAAATGTCTTTATGCTTACATTGTGCATGAGTTCCTTCACACTCACATGCAGACCTTGAAGGCTTTCAGGTGCTGCCCCTGCCTCCATCTTTATTGCTCATCACCTCATTTTGCTCTTGGGACTCCAGAAGTCCTCCCTATCTTGGAGAACTGTTGCTCAGCAAGGTACACCTGGGAGGGCTATTATCTACCTTCTCAAGCTCCAGAGACCTGACATGGGCACAGCAGACTCCCCGGTTTCTCACTTTATGTCTGGAGAGCACTTTCACATCTTGGTAGAGTGTTTGCAGTGTCATTTCATGCTTCCTGTAGAGGTGACAGTCATTCTGTCAGCTTTGACAGATAGGCTGAAGGGGGTTTACTTATTGGGTTCTGGCTCTGTTTTTTCAAGGCTGCAGGCTATTAAGTTGTATTCACTTGCTGTCTTCATTTGCTTTTCACTCAGTAACATTGAGGTGTCCTGAAGAGAAGTTTTGCATTATTCCAGCTGTGCTGGATTTTCCCATAAGAAGGTGTCTAGGGGTTATCTTTCAGTTCAGGGAGCACAAACTTGACTGCTAAATCTTCTCACACAAGGTCTAGAATTTGGTGTCAGGTCCAGTTACTGTAGCATCTACAGGGAAGTGATGAGGCAGGCTCTGGTGAGATATATTTTAACCTGTGTTCTCAGGTGTTGCATAGTTAATTAACTATAATGTGAAACATAAACTAGTCACGTGATTAACTGAGGAAATCTGTAATATCTCTTGTCATTACTGCAGTTCGTTCCAGTGGGAGATGGAGGTGACCCTGAAAGAATCTTTCACTAAGGTGTAATAAAGTATTCAAATGTAAATGTATGTGTTTGTCCCTGAGATTTTGCTTCATGTGCCTAAAACCAGGAACATGTCAGGGGAGACCACATTTTGTTATTCAGGCTCATCTGCACCTGAACCCACACCAAAATGATGAATAAGAATCATAATGTTTCTAGATTACAGCTAAGAAAGCTTTCAGTACCCAGCAGATGAGTTGCCCTGGGTTTAAGGAGTTAAAGGGAGAGTGAAGAAGGGAATTAAGATCGTTTGTGAGGACAGATAGCAGTATCCTGAACCACATGCCAAAATAACCTGATCAGGCCATGATAGGGAGTAACTGCCTACACCACCTCCATGCCCAAGAGTACTCAGTAAGTCCTGGTTGATAATTTTTATCATACCTACAAAGAAGAGTAATGATGTGCAGAATGAAATAGTCGGCAGGGTTGTTGATGCTCTAAGTGCAGGAGAGGGATATGTAGGAGGGCAGTCAGGGCTGCAGGGAGATACGGGTTTTGAAGGTGATGGTGATGAGAGTTCCCTGGCCATTGCACTGCAGGGATGTGCTTTTTGGGTGGGGATGAGAGGGAAGGAGATGGGTGCTTGGCTTTGTCTGTTTGGTTTTGTTTATGGCTACTCTGTGCATTGGGAAGTCTTGCTTTTTGTTTGGCCATAAGGCATGGATCAGACATGGCAGCTGGAGCCGTGTGAATCCAGGTCTGGAGAAGTGCAGGGAACAGGCTCTGTCACATCTTTGAGAACTGCTGCACACTACATAGGCTTTTAGAAAACTACTAATTAGGACGAGACAGTTCTACTAGCAGGACAGGAAAAGCAGAGCAGGAAGGCAGATTTTCACCTGGGACGAAGGCCCCCTTGATATCTTACGCTCACCAGGAACAGGAAGGAGCTGAAGCTGTTGAGGTCTGAACTCTACTTTGAGGTTGTCTCCAGACATTTGGTAGCATAAGGGAAATAATTTGTATAGCCTCCGGGGACATAAATTTTAAGGAGGTTCCAGGAGTGCAGTGGTGCTGAGGACAATGCCTCAAAAGGAGCCACATAGAGGCCACTGTGAAGAAGAGTGCTGTACTTGAGACACGGCTATTTTGAAGGTGCAATACATTAACCATACCTGGCAGATCCCCTTTTCATTGCCTTCGCAACCCAGGCATGTATATGAGTTTTCAGGCTTGTGCCTCTCTGGGGAGAAGTGGAAGATACTTATTTCAGTATTGTCTTGTGTGCATCATTTATATGCTGAACACATGCCATGTGCTTTCTCCAGTATTTTTCAAGCAGGCACTGTCGTTCTGGCAGCAGTCAGGCAGCAGCCTCTGGTTACAGAGCACTGGCAGCTCTGCAGGTACTGCAGAAGGTTCTGACTTCCTGCTTAATACAGGGCACCAGCTTGGTCTCTTGCCACCACAAAGGCCATGCTTAAAAATCAGCCATAAGTGCTGGGAGTAAACCAGAAAAAAAAGTCAGTGACTTTCAAACTGTTCCTTCTTTAGTCCCCAAAGTGTATTTTTTGCCCTTTGGGGTGAGGTGGGTGGATAGTGAGCTTTACCTCATTTGCTTTCCTGAAACCTGTTAGAAGTGCAGGGGAGGCGGCTGCGTGATTTGTGTGTGCATGCAGAAGAAGGCTATCTGAATTGTAAATAGCACCTGCTAAATTATTATTAAGTGAAAGCTGACGTGGGAGGAGTTCTCAGGAACAAAAAAACCTCAAGTCTTTTAATAAAAGTCATTCCAGCTGTTTTAACGTTGTCCCCTGGCTGCACACTACATACTTCAGCTCATGTAGATGCTACGGGGAGTTATGTGAGTCGTATCAAGGACAGGGGAGGCCCCATTAAATCCAGTTACTGTCAGTTTTGTGAGAGCTTTAAATGGCTACACTAAACTCATTATTAAAGAAAGGAACTATCAATTTTATTTAATGCACGGTGCCCAACCTTGATTCTGCTCCCTGCCCAGAGATTCGTCGTGCTCAGGGGTGATATAAAACTTAGACCTGCACTCTTCAGGACATGTATTTAGCAGTTGCAGAGTCCTGGCTGCATCCTGGCAGGCTAATGGAGGCTGTGGGGGGCTGCCCTCCACCCCTGCCCAGGTGGGGACCAAGCTCAGCTGGTATTGCCACGTGTCTTACTCCAGCCAGAGCTTGTGCTAGTGTTGATGGGGCTGCTGAGCCAGGCTTCAGCTCAGCAGGAATACTCAGTGGGCAAAGCTGCTTATCCTGAGTGTTCTCACCCCCTCCACTCCTGGCAGAGAGCAAAAAGGTGAGGAGCCAGGTGCCAGCCTTGGGCCATCCCACGCAAAATGCAGAAAGGTGACTGCTAGGATCTTCCTGCAGAGAAGGGAGGTGATATGAGAGGCCCAGCCTTGTACAGGTTTCTTATCAGACCTGTGAGTGGGGGGTTAAGAGAACTTTTTCCAAGATAAACATCCCATCTTCCATCCCTCCATGGCTGATGGCACCTCGGTCTCTCCAAGACCCCAGGAGTGAGAATGCTCCTTGGGGCATCACTACTGTCTCTGAGACATCGGTGTCACTGGACTTGGCTGGCACGGATCGCGCCGTCACTGCTGGCTTATTTCCTTATGGAGGTTGTGGCAGCTGTTGTCAGCCTATGTATTCAAAAGGCTGAAGGTGTAAGTCATATTACAGGCTGTAATGAGGAATTTGATCCCTGTAACAAAACCATCCAACTTTTATTCACATTTATTACTGTTCCTCCTATTGCCATGGAGCAAAAATCCTTTTTAAAAAAAAGAACATGCCACTAGCACAGTTTTCTTGTGTCCTCAGGAAATTTAGGATTGTGTTTTTCTCGCATTAACTGCACAGGAAAATTTGCAATAAAAATTACTTTGCTGCGGAAGCCGCCTTTTCCCATCACCAAGCTGTCAATCAGCCTGTAATTTCTTGGTATTGGACTATGGTGTAGAACTTACTGAGTTACTCTCCCTACAATGCATGCCCCTAAAACCTCAAACATGAGAAAATCACTTTGGATGGAAGGACGAAGATTTCATAGTTCATTTTTTAGGGGAAAAAAATACCTCTCCTGTGATAAGATGTAACCTTGGAGGAGGATGGAACTGCAGAACAGTCTAAAGTCCTCTCTTTATCCACAAAAGCTTCCTCCACCGCCTCCATTTTTGGGGTACCAGAGCAGACCGGTGTTTATTCCCTGTTCCTGTCCTCTGCTGAGGCTGCCAGCAGTGTTTCAGGGACAGCAGGGGGCTGGTTGTCGATGTGGAAACCAGCCCCTAACAACAACTCGTTTCACCAAGGGGCACAGGCAGCCATCTGACATTGACAATGTTGAGTGACTGCTGACCTTGTTTTTAGCGTCAGCTGATAGCAACTGGAGCCCTGCCAGTTTGCACCAGTTGAAAGTCTGTCCCTTAATGGTGGCGATTATCCTGATTTTTACAGTGGCACTGAGAAAGTTGCAGCTGCTGCACTTCACATCCTTGACTTTAATTTGGAATGCCTCAGTCTTTTGGTGTTATCTTTAGAGGAGCGTGTGAGAAGAACGTCTCTCCTTGTTCTGCGTCAGTCATTTTTTCCCTTTTTATTTTGTACGAAGAGAGATTGCTCAAGCACACCATGGAATGAAAGCCATAAAACTATAAATTACACCTCTGCTAGGTCCACAATATGTTACCAATTACATCTGCTGTATTATTCGCGTCCAGGGGGAAAACATACATCAAACCAACCCCTCTCTCCAGGCAGGTCGGTACTGTACTAGAAGGAACACCGTGATTCTTCTTAATCAGTGGAAAAACAAACATGGTTTTGGCTGACTCACAGACGATATTTGTGTCCAGGATGACAAGTTGAGTTGCACTGCTCTGGTTCTCCGAGCTCGCCGCCTGCCACATGCCACGGCATTCGTGACAGCATCATTGCCCTGTGGAAAGGAGAGAGGAGAGAAAGTACTTAGGGAGGCAGGGAACTGGAGGGGGTCTGAGTACCCAGTTGCAGGGACCTTGGAAATTGCTGCTGGGGAGGTTGGGGGAGCAGGGGGTAGTGGAGCTAAAAGGAACGACAGCAAACAATCAGAAATCCCTGTAGAGCCAGGGGTCACGTCTGCAGAGGGGAGCACGCTGTGTTTTGCAGGGCTGTGTGGTTAGAGTGGCATCAGTGGGGTTTTGTGATGATGTTCAAGCCCGGGTGAGGGTTTCCCCAGGCTTCTGATGGGGTTTTCTTCTGTGTTTGCCCTGTCCTCATAAATTCATCACTGTGGTGGGGAAGAAGGCTGGGGGTGTTGAAGCAAACTGGTGTGATTGCTTTGCTGGTTACTTCTGAGTAGTGACATACAGTGGGTTTTGACTCACCACAGCACCCCCTTCCTGAGCAGTTCCTGGGCTTTGGGCTGCTGGGAATTAACTGGAAAAGATACGGATGTTGGGTGTGTTTAGATCTGCTTGACCATACTGCTGAGCTTTGTGAGTGTGGGGTAACATTCATATTCTTCTGCAGGAGTGTTTAAGTTTATGCATGCGTGTGTGTGAGTGCGTATGTGCACACATGAGCTCCAGAAAATCCTCAGAAGAACACCATGGACTAGTGAAACATGGATTTGGGAGCCAAGTCAGAGATCTCGTCAGGCCTCCACATGAAGAAGTCATCCATGTGCACTGCAGAGTTTGTTGTGGTTTTGTTACTGAAGCATTCATTCAGCTTTTAACTTTTTTAAGTTGAAAACAAGTCAAGGTTATGTATATGCTTAATAATTCAGCAATGGTGCCAGCTCAGCATATTGTCTTTTTCTTCCCTAGTCATTCCGGTTTATTAAAAAGAAACACTGATGACAGATAGAAGGGTGAAGGAGGCTGTGCCTTTCTGCTGTAACTCCTGCCGGGCGCTGACTCCTTCCCCTGGAATCCCCATGGATTTGTGCTCTTCACAGTACCTTTGCCCAGCAGTACTATCCCCACCCTGGGCAGGGAAAGCTGGCAGCAAGTCAGGACTTAGATGCCCCCTTCCCTGTTTTTTTTTCTGAATAGGCACATTTTCTGTTTCAGTGGAATATTACTCAGAACCCTTCAGTAAGTCTTTCTCAGTGATACTTTATTTTCACTTTGGTTATGAGGGTGTGGGGTTGTTTTTTGGTGGTTTGGGTTTTTTTAGTAAAGATTTAGAAGATCATTAACTCTTCTGAAACCAAATAAGCTTGCATTAAAATAGTTTTTTGTCTTTTCTTTAAAAGTAAAACTGTATTAGGAGCTAATTCTGCCACATGCTAATGCGTATGTTGCTTCATAAACAATGTTCATTTCCAGGGGATCTGCTTTCCGGTGGTGGTATTGTCACTGTGAGTAAGAATAGATGAACACAATTTTATAAATCTGGGAGAACTGAGAGCACACAGTGAAACTCATGTTGTGTAACTCCCATCTCCAGTGTCCCTGAGCACAGACTAGCATTGTGCACGATTCCCACTCACAGACTTGGCAAGCAATCTGAAACATCATCGTCTTCTGTCCTGGCTCCTCCACTTTACCCCTGCACCTCCATTTTGTCACAGTGTATCATCTCGTGGTCCCATCTTGACTCTGTGCAGGCCAGAAGTTACACAGTGGTTTTATGGGAATAAGTGGAAGGCTGAAGTCAGATCCACCAAACTGCTTAAGATAGGATGAGCCTGAGGATTTGAGATTTGGCTTCTGTAGTCAGAATACTTTGCAGTATTTGACATGAGTTCTTCCAGAAAGCTAGATATATTCCTGGAGACAATGGGAATAGGAGTCTCTTTAGGCAGAGGAGGTAAAAATAACATGTACATTGCTGTTATTAAAAATGAGAAGGGGAGAGCAAGACAGCAGAAATCTTGAATGTTGTTAGTATAGTTCAATCTGGGGTAATGATTTGTTTTAGGGCATAATATTTTATTTGTGTTGAATACATTTATCTGGAAGAACTGGATTTTTGTGTGTGTGCATGTGCTGTATCTGAAGCCTGTATTCCATTTCACTTTCCTGCCACTGAGCAAATGAAAAAAGCTGGGGAAGGCATCTTGACACTTTGGTTTCACTCTGATGTTGTATTGCAGGTATGGCCTCGCATGTGCAAGTTTTCTCTCCTCATACCCTTCAGTCAAGTGCCTTCTGTAGCGTGAAGAAACTCAAAGTGGAGCCGAGTTCGAACTGGGATATGACTGGGTACGGCACACACAGCAAAGTCTACAGCCAGAGCAAGAACGTGCAGTCCTCCCAAGCCGCCGCCGCAGCAGCCGTCAACGCCTCCCTCCAGATCCCCAATCCGAGCATCCCCTACGAACAGACCATCATCTTCCCAGCAAGCACGGGGCACATCGTGGTTACATCTGCCAACAGCACCTCTGGTGTGGTTGCAGTGTCTGGGCAAACACTGGGCGGGCCACACAACCTGATGCGTCGCAGCACTGTGAGCCTTCTGGACACCTACCAAAAATGTGGACTTAAGCGCAAGAGTGAGGAGATTGAGAACACAAGCAGCGTGCAGATTATCGAGGAGCATCCACCAATGATTCAGAACAATGCCAGTGGGGCCACTGTAGCCACCGCCACCACCTCCACGGCCACTTCCAAAAACAGTGGCTCCAACAGTGAAGGGGATTACCAGCTGGTGCAACATGAGGTGCTCTGTTCCATGACCAACACGTACGAAGTGTTAGAGTTTCTTGGCCGTGGAACCTTCGGACAAGTAGTCAAATGCTGGAAACGTGGCACTAATGAGATTGTGGCTATCAAGATCCTGAAAAACCACCCTTCCTATGCCCGGCAAGGCCAGATTGAAGTGAGCATCCTGGCTCGGCTGAGCACAGAAAGTGCGGATGATTACAACTTTGTTCGTGCTTATGAATGCTTTCAGCACAAGAATCACACATGCTTGGTCTTTGAAATGTTGGAGCAGAACCTCTATGATTTCCTAAAACAAAATAAATTCAGTCCCTTGCCCCTTAAGTACATTCGACCAATTCTCCAGCAGGTAGCAACTGCCCTAATGAAGCTGAAAAGCCTGGGACTGATTCATGCTGATCTCAAACCAGAGAACATCATGCTGGTAGACCCATCCCGACAGCCATATAGGGTCAAGGTCATAGACTTTGGTTCAGCTAGCCATGTGTCTAAAGCTGTGTGTTCCACCTACCTTCAATCCAGATACTACAGGTAAGAGACTGGGCTCATGTAACACTACTAGAAGAAGTATTTTACCTATGGGAGTTTTCCTACATTTATTTAAATGAGTGAGAGTCACCCCATAATCCTAAACAGAGATGGGCCTTGAAATGTCTTGTTAGTGTTAGGAAAAAATGGTGTCCTAACCTCTTGGAGTTTATTTGCATTGAAAACCATTGCAAGTTAGTAAATAAAGTGTTGTAAAAATAGAGTTTGCCAGTTAAAATTTAGAAAGCCTTTCACTTCTGTCTGTACATTTTTCTCTCTGAAACTGTTTCCAGAAGAGGGCATGTCTCTGGAAAGTTCACATTTCCGTTCCGAGTCAGTGCATGTAGGTTCTTGTTTTCAGAAATACTTTAACGTAAACCATTGATCCATATTTCAGACGTGTCTTCCTGTCTTCACTCGTATGTGAAACCAGGGCCTTTACAAGTGTAAAGTTGGCCCAGAGGAAAACCGTATGGATGCAGAAGATGCTTTGTCAAGGATTAGTTTTCACACAGGCTGTGAGTCAATGGGAGTATTCTGGCTGGCTCTTGTCAGCTCTCCTCCAGGCAAGCAGACAGCCTGGCCAGGCTGGAAACACCTATCACCATGTGGGAAGCTGTTGGTAGAGGTGAATGAGTATTGCCTGTGATTTGGTCTCGGACTGAGGACCTGTTGATTCCCACTCACCGTGCTTTGTTGTGTGCTAGGATGGAGTTCTGACCTCTGTGTGTGTGCCCAAAGTGAAATGTGTGAACCAGCTGTATCCCTCTTCTGTCTGTGGAACCGTTTCAGCGAAGCAGCCTCTTTTCATAACCCCTGGAGAGTCATCCTCACCCTCTGTCTTGACTCCAAGACACAGAGTCTCTCTGTAGATGTTATCAGACCCTGACTTTGGTACCAGTCAGCTTGATTCAACATGCCAGGGACTGAGAAAAGCAATCCTACTGCTACTTCAGTGGTGGGGGAAAATAGTGGAGAGGGTGAAGGGAATTTGTCTTTAGATATCAACTGCATTTAGAAATGTTCAGACCACATTTTTGTTGTACTTCTCTGAAACGGGGGCGAAGAGGGAAAATGCAATCCTTCTTGATGACTGATTTAATGAAAATCAGTCCTGGCAGCATCCACAGCTCATCAGATGGGTTACAGAAAAGCAGGGTTGTTGTTCTGTTTGTAAATAGGAGAGAAATCTGTCTTATACATGGGGAGGACTGGGGACAAAAAAATCAACATGAGTTGATAACAGACCCTTTTCCTACTTCATAAACTTCACGGTGGCAAACCCTACCTGAACTCTGAGCTCGGAGAGAGTTAATTTTCACAGGAACAGGAACTTTGACAGTGTAGCACCGCAGCAGCTGATTTTTATCTGCTTGTCCTTTTCTCTGAAGGAGGCCAGGAAAAATCCCCAACCCTAATTTATATCTCAGAAAAGGCTTATTGAATAAGATATTCTACCTGATGACAGTCACATCCTCCAGGAGAGACATGTTTCTGTAGTAAATATGCAAAAGCTTTTAGGGTTGCAATTACCTGACAGACTAGAAAAAAAAAAAAAAAGGAAGGAAAGATAATACAGGCATTTTGTTGTTGAGTTACCTGTGATTCTGTGTTAGCAGCCTAGGTCCCTAGCTGAAAGACAGAAGGGACAACCAAAATGAAATATGTGACAGAAAGCAGAAATGAAAGAGAAAAATGATTCATTCTCAGCCACAAACAAGGAATATTTTTGTGGCAGTCTCTGGGGAGGAAAAAGCTTGATATGATTTGCTTTTCGTATTTTAAATGTTATTCCTGCCCAGTCTGAAGTTGCAGCTTGATAGATAATAAGTTCTGTCTATCTAATTCCTCCCTTGTTTTCCATGCCTGAATTGGTGGGAGGAGGGGAAAAGGGGAAGCAGCTCACCAGGAAAAAAAAAAAAAAGAAAAAAAAATCTCATTGGGTTGAATTACATCAGCAGGGGGCTGCTGATTAAGCTAAATTCAAGTCATGAGGAAAATTTATGTTTTTCTTCATTATCTGAGGGGAAAAATACAGCACAGAGTAGAGACCCCTTCCACTCTAAAGAGAAGGAACTTTTATGCTAGGGGAAACACTGGGCTTTATAAAGATTTCATGTGTTTTCCATTTAATTTACACTCGTTTTGCTTGCTAGAGTATAAAAGACAAGGGGATGACTTCAAGAAATGGCACATTTAAGCTGAATGTAAAGGAAAAGCTTCCTCAGAGTAGTAAAACCTCTCAGACTCTAAGCAGTCATGCCAAAGAAGTGACAGAAGCCCTGTGCCCCATGCATTTAAGGAAAGATGAGGCAGAACACTGGGGAATATAAACTAGAGGTTGGCTCTCAGCTGGAGGTTTTATATCATGGGCTTTTGGGAGCAAATTCTTAAGTTGTCCCCATATTTTATTAACAACTTGCTTTTTCTTTTCCTTTTCACTACTTTTGAGAATGTGATGGCCAAATCCTTTGAAGGATTGAACGGTGTGTGGGATCCTGCTCATCCTCAAAGTAATGTAAGGCCTTTCCTCTTCCTGCAAATGATGGGCCTGTTTTCTTCTCGCCGAGGTGGAAGACAGAAGTGTCTTTAAACAATCTCTGTGCTCTTTCTTGACCTGAATCTGCATAGCCCAGCATAAACCAAGAGAGCCTCATGGCTGCTTCCAGACTTTACATGAGTGATTTGCTGTTGCTGCCATGCAACGTGCTCTGAAGATGAACCAGATCCCTCAGCCCAGCTTCTTGTGGGAGGAATGGTGGGAGGACTTGCTGTTTCAGCTCAGGGGCCCTTGCTGAGTGCCCCAAACCCAGCAGTGTATCCCACCAGGGATAATTCTAAGCGAGTGGTCTCTGAAAAGATGGTGATGGTATTGAGGTGGCAGAGTGGGATGGAAAGTATCAAAAATGGTGTCAAAATGTCTTTAGTCTAGCAGAATTTAGCTCCCAACCCTCTCAAAGGATACAGCCTCCTCCAGGCTAGATCTGCTGCCATAATTGGTACTCTAGAGATCTTTCTTCCTTACTCCTGACTACAGAGGAGCCCGAGGGAGGCAGAACGTGGCGGCCTGAGATGAGTTTTACAGGAACTCCCCTGCTGCTGAGAACCCGTCTCTGGGAGGGCAGTGCCATCCTGTTGCCAGTGCCTGCCCCAGGCCTCTAGCACAGGGAATGAGCTCCAGCCGGGTCACACCACGGGCCCTGCCCTGACATGACAAAGGACATCACAGCCACAGTCTGTGGTCAGAGGTGTCACCTAAAAGGGGGAGGTGCTGTGAAGAGAATCATCCTCCTCCTGCCCACTCATCTTCAGCCTGTGGCGCAAAACTCACTGTGGTGCAAAGTGTTTCTCACGTGGCAGCCTTAGCCAGAGAGTGTAGGACCGGACTGGTGGACATCCAAACATCCCTTGCTTGGGACAGGGATCCCAGCCTGTCCCCTGGTCACCATAGTCCTTCATCTTGTCCCTTATCATCAGCTGCATCAGCCTGGGCCTGATCACTGACCCTTCAGGGAGGTTTGTGGTGATGCAGCCATGGTCTGGAGATACCTGTGTGAGGAACTGAAGCTCCAGATAGAGGGCTGCTCTGCCCAGCAGATGTGCTTAAGTAAGAAATGAAGCCCTGTTCACAGAGTAACTGATGAAAAGGCTATGACAGCCTCTGCATCACAGGGTATCTTCCTGGGATTTTATTTTTTTCTTTTCATGTTGCAGTTGGAAGGGGAGATCACTGAGGTAGTTTCAATGATCTCCATTTTGCAGAGGGTCAGAGCAATGAATGACCAGAGATTCCTTCTGGGTTGATCTGCTATGTATGAATAGCTTCTTGGGAAAACCCACATCCTGAGAAATACAGGGCTCAGGCTGCAACAGAGGTCCTCTTCGTTAGAGCCCCCATTCATGCACCCAAGTGGAAGTGGGGGTACTTCCCTCTGGCAGACAGGGGTGGTTGGCGTGGTGGGGAGAACTGCGGTCCTCCCTTGCTGGAACCAGAGCAGTTCCCTATCATGGGGTGGCAGCGTGGGGATGCTTGGAGCAGTTGAACTGCTCATGGGGGTACTGCCAGTTTGTTACCTTGCCCTCTTGGCTTTTCTTTGCTGTTCAGCTGAAACAGCTGCTGTGTTGGCACCTCTGGGATGGTAGTGTTTTGCTAATTAATGGTGTAATCACCTTATGAGATTTATATCTTTTAGAATTTGCAAAATATTGCAGATATAAAATAACGGCTGTCACCCCTGCACTATTAGTGAATATATGCAGGTTTGGATCCCTGTTTTCAAAAGGCTTGTGGTATGTGGCATGTCTGGCTTGGGTTCAGATGTCTGCTTTGTAGGTAAGTGGCCTTTGATGAAATGTTTGGATAACAGAGAATGAAGCTGAGTACCAGTTTGAAGAGGTGTTTATCAGTCTAGTCTCAGACACTGCAAGAAGATACGCATGCATAAAGGCTACGTGCATGTTGTGTACCACCCATAAGAGTGTATAGTAGGCTGTGTGCAGGTGTGGTGTGTAACTGGCTGTACATGCTTAGCTGGGTGGGTGCAGGTCCTGAGGGATGCCGGGGGCCAAACTGAATCTGTCTTGCCACGCGTGGACGTTGTGCCATGACAGGTATCAGTCCTTCAGCTGCGCTGACAGGAAGCCAAAGCAGGGTAGATTCCTGAGCAGAGTCATAACCTATTCCCCATCGTGTGACTCACGTATGTGTCATTCTGGTCAAAACTGCCCTTTAAGTGAGGCAGTTGTAATGGCACAGGGATAGGCTGTGCTTTTTTGTTTACTCACTGAATTGGCGCCTGCTATGTCCTTGTATAACAGTGTTAGTGCACTTATATTTCAAAATCTTCTACCGTTCTGGGCTTGCAAAAATATCTCCATCTCAGACTTGACTGCTTTTGCAGCTGTGGGAGCCTCGTTGCTCCGGCAGTCTGTTTCAGTCCTACCTGCAACATTCACTGCTTTACTGACTCTGCCTCTCCAAGGTAAAGAGCAGGATAGCTAGATGGTTTGAGGAGGAAAGTTTGTTTTGGGGACTGGAGTGAAACCACAGAGTTCATTGCTGAAGTCTAAGCTCAGTTTCACTTAGTGACAATTATGCCTGGTAGGACTGCAGGCTTGCAAAACTGGCATTACATTGCAGACGACTGTGTGGAGGAAAGCAGACTTCAAGCTATACTATTTTAAGCAGTTGTTCTTTTCTTTCCCAAGGACACTTTGAGTTTGAAGGTGTTTTTTTCAGAACGAAAATTCAGCAGGATTTTTTTTCAAAACCAATACCAGGATTAATTGAATCTCAGTTTTATTGTACCCAGACCACCAAGTTTTAGAAGGCAACAGATATTTAGCTGAAAGCTTTTGCCTTTGGCCCACCTTTGTGATAGTCACATCAGGTCGGTTTCTGGTTTTACAAAACTCAAGCAAGGACAGTTCTTTACCAAGTTATTTTGTATATAAATCACCTCAGAGAAGGGATAGTAAATCAGTGTTGTGCTCATGGTGCATCCAACAGAAGAATCACATTGTATATGCTCCCTATCAGGAGTCTAATTTGAGACAGAAAAGCCTGTATTTCAGCCTAAACAATCTCCTCAGACTAGACTCTCCCAAGTGTTTTGTCTGTTGAAACCTTCTTACTCTTTCCCTAGGTGTTTTTTATTTTGCTGCAGACATGCCAGCTCCTCCTTTATCTTGTTAAAGCTGGTGATGTGCCTCTTTCCTTGTGCTGCCACAGCATCTCCCTGCCCAACTCCAGCTTGTGATGCTGGCCTCGCTCCGAGAGGAGCCCTGCCTTCCTGTGTGGAGTCAGAAAGGCTGTCTGTCACAGGAGGGCTTTGTTTATTTATTAACTAAGTGGATAAAAAATGCCCAGTTACGTGCCTCCAGGCCCAAGAATATTTGTAAGAAAGGGCTGTTTGCAAGGAACCTGACAGGGAACCTCTCCCTGGCAAAGAGAAGTCTTGAGTAGACCAAGGAGGGGAGAAGTCTCATGCTGTTTCCTTTTGCCTCATCTGCGTCTGAGAGGTGGAAAGGCAAATATCTCTGCTGAGTGCTGAGGCAATTGCTTCAGTCCTCTCTTCTCTCTCTGAAAACAGCTCCTATGCGGCAAGGATGGTGTACTGACAGTAGTTATTCCTTCTGCAGACCTCAGTTTTGTCTTGGTGGCTGGAAAGGGAGGAACCTGTGTGTCCACTATCAGCGATCAATTCATTAAGGGTGTTGTGGATCAGAGATGAGTATGTGAAAGGCAGCCAGAGGCAGGTACCAGCGTGGGAAGCACTGTTTTTCCATCAGCTGGTGCCATGCCATGGGTGAGGGTCTCTGGTTCTGGTGCAAAAGAGCAAACAAAACCTGGGGAAAAGAAGGTAAATGTAATTTTGCTTCTAAAAAAAGAACATTTTCCCAAGGCTACTGCAGCTTTTAAGCACATCAGTGATCCCCACAAAGGGAAATGCAGCCCTCTGGATGCGAGCAGCCCCGTTCACCCTCAGTGACACTGCCCACAGCCCAGGCAGCGCTGTGCGGGCAGGGAGCACGAGCAGGAGCGGAGCCGCGGTGACACAGCTGCAGAACAGGGCTCAGCAGTCAACCACCAGCCTTGACACAGGTGTCCTGCCCAAACTGGGGTAGTTCACCTCATCCTTCTCCACATCACCTCCAGGGGGACATGATTTTGGAGCTGTACTCCCCTTTCCCTCCACCCTTCTACTCCATAACTTAGGCATTTTAGCATACCTTCCCTCTATGGGCATTCGCACCACCCAGTGCCACCGAGTCCCACGCCTGGGGCTGACCTCCCCAAAAGCAACAGTTACAGTTTGGAAACAACACCCCAAATGGGGCTCATCTGTAGTTCCCACGTGCTTGCTTTGAGGGCTTGCAGAGGGGAGGCAGTGTGCAAATACTTGTTACCAGTCTGTGTACTATCACCTGAAGTCATCTAGGAACTCTGACATAAACATCACAACGCTTTTTCTTTTAAACCCAGCGAAGAATCCTAAACTAATCCCACCTTCTCTATACTTGCTGCCAAAGTAGTTTCAATAATGCTGTGAGGATCAGGGCGTGGCTTGGAAGTCATGATCTCCCCACTTGTAGGTTGGCTACAGGTGTTGAGTTTACGGGTTTTTTGGTGGTTTTTTTTTCTTCTCCTGCTACTGTTTCTCTCTCATCACCACCAAAACAAGCCTGTCACAGGATTTCCTGCTGTCTATTCTCTCAAGCTTTATAAGCACAATAAGTCCTGTTAAGGCTGCAGCCTGGTGAAATGATGTGAAAAATCAAGGTCACTCTTGTATTTACTGTACCAGGGCAAGTCTGAAACAGCTACAAATGGCTACGTTGTTCTACTTAAAAAGAGCTATTTACCTACAAGAAACCCAAACCCTCCTATTGCAGCTATTGGCTGCGGTGCTTCAGACTCCATCTCTGTAGTACATAAAAGACATTTTGGTAAGGATACCTGTGCTCAGATGGGGGGCTGATACGTAACCAGGCTCAGTACAGTGACGAGCGGTTGGTTGTGCAGCAACGCTTGTGAGTGATGGCACAGTTTGCAGGGCGACAACAAGAGCCAGCTGCAATCAGAGCCCGCTGTTTGCACGTGTATGAAAGGAATAAAGTTTGGTCTCTGCTCCTAGTTGCTTACTTCTGTGGTTTTCTGTTTGCTCTTCTTTCTCTCTTCCCACTCAAGTCACTTCCTCACCGAGTGCAAACAAAACAGAGCAGGGAGAGGGTGCTCTTTTTTTCAGCTCTGACGACAGTGCAGCAGCAGTGGCTCATAGGAACAGTGGTGTGGTGACCCACAGATGTTACTTCAGGAACAGCTGGCCAGTGAAGGAGAATGCACTGCAGCCACACTTATACACTAGTACACGCTAGGATCATTTTCTGTGTCTTCCTACACTTACTTCAATGCATATTTGGATCAGGTCCGTAGCTGGCTAAGGGCACTGGTGGCTGCTGAGAAACAAAATGAGGTGAGGGGCTGTTGGGATGAGGTTGGTGCTCCAAGTGTGAAAATAAGAACTATGAGTAGTGAGATTCATCATCCACAGTTCTGAGTATGAAAAAGCATTAGCAACACAGTTTGCACAGGATTTCAGGGATACTTTGCTCAAGTACTATGTATTTAAATCCTATCAGGTTTTTATCTCCTCCTCTACATTTGCTCACTGCAGGCAAGAGATGTAAATGTAACATGGAGGAAGCTTACTGTGTATGTCTATGCATTCATTAGGTTCACAAGTTTTAGGCCCCAGCACAGTGGTACTGGAAAGCTGTATTACACTGAAGAGCATTTTCTAGTTAGAAAGCATTTCTGCTCTGCTGCTTATTAGCAAAGAGGTTAGAAAAATGCCTGACGTTGGTTTACACATGAATGAGTCATTACCAGAAGAGAAAAATTACCTGAAGATGCTACTGTTAGTACAGGGTTATGCATTCCCCAGCTTCAGACCCCTGAATGACGTGATTTCACTTCCCAGCTTCGATCTTCTCAAGCCATTTGCTGCACTGATGCCTCAAATTAGCCTAAGCTTATATAAAGGCACCTTATTCTGAGGTGGGGGCTCAGGAGCTACCTTCTTCTCCAGGTCACACTGGGGAAAAGGAGTGACTCTCAAGCAGTTGAGAGTCTCAAGCACTCTCAAGTTGAGAGTGGTTATCTTGCTTGAAAACCACTAATCTTGTGGCCTGACTTAAGCGGAATTATTGCTACAGCTGTTACCTGTTTAAGAAGGAAGGTCAAGGAAATGTCCTGTCTTTTAGGCCACATCATAAAATAGTTGTTCTGTGGTGCTTTACAGGGAAAAAAGAAATGCAGAAGAGAGGCATCCATATATAAATATATATACACACTGTGAGAGATGCACAGTTCTAAGAGGAATAAATAAAAGGGAAGTGGCTCTAGGAAATGAGAGAGGGGAAGGGCAGAGGAGGAATACTCTTACAGGCCATGGCTACCTGGAAGTTGGTGTTCCCCTTATAAGGAAAGATGTGGAAGGAAAGAAGATGAGGTTTCACCCTTCTTGCTATTTGGAGACTTCAAGATCAGAGACAGCCAATTTCCGAACAGGACAGTGTCCGTCTCCTGCGATGGGCTGGAAAGTAATCTGTGAGTCCCTGAGTGGCAGCTTGACCTTTGTTTTCTGCTTATTGAAGGACAGCAGTAATTGCAGCCATTGTTTTACTTGCACGGACATGAGTCAATTAGCTTTAATTTTTTGGTTTACCTTTATTTTGCCTTTGTGACTGCATGGGATCAGTCCAGATTCTGTCCCTGCTTCTGCTGCATTGTGTTAGCCAGGAAGTAGCAGACTTCTACCCACTACCAAACCTAGTGTGTCTCAAGGGTCCTGCGCAAGGACGGAGGCAGGGAAGTTGTGAGGGAATTGGCCTGAATCTAGCTGAAGTGACTCTGGATCGAAAACTCTACAGTTCAGAGTTGGGTTAACTCCTTGTCATTATTTTTCTTTTTGACAACCACAGCCATTTGTAGCTGGTTGAAGCAGTTGTTCTTGAATGCCAGTGTAATACCCTAGGCCTGATAAAACATGAAAAGTGCCAAAAGTTTCCTAGTGTCATCACTGAGCTTCTATCTCTGAGAGGCTTGGGGCAGTTTTCAGCTAACTCTAGTGACTTGCACAGCTTCTGAGCCCAGGAAGGTCTTCAGCTGAAGCCTTTAGAGGAGAAGAATTGTGTGTTCTAGCAGCTGATGCTCGTGCTCACATAGAGGCAGACAAGGAGAAGTTAGCAGTGTTTCAGTTAACTTGGCATCAGGAGGAGCTGTACTGTAATGAGTTGCTTTAACTGCAGATAGAACGGTTGGATGGCTTGTGGTAATACTGCTGAGCAACACCATGTTTTCTGCACGTACTCTCCAGTTGAGATGTAGGTGTCTGTCACCATTGACCCTGCTCTGTTCTCCTCGAATTCCATGTTTGCTGAAGCAGGGCTGTGTTTACAGCACCTAATGCACAAGGATTTTTGTGGCTGAGGCCCTTGAACAAAAGGGTAGTGGAGTAAAACGGTGCATATGACAATGAGGGGTAGCACACGTGTTAATGTGACAGCTGGCATACAGAAGGAAAGCTGATGGCCTTTTTTGGATTCACCATGGTAAGAATTTGTGTTTCAACTAGTTGATTCCACGTGGAGCTTTGCACTCAAAGTCTAGCTCGGGGGGTGGAAGAAGCATCTGATGAGTTAAGAACAGTTTCAGTATATTAAGAGTGTTTTACTTGCCAGTAGGAGATTGCAAACAGAGAATAGTCATCCAAGAGAAAAATTGAGTATTTGATGCTCACAACAGTATTAAGAGGGACAGATGAAATCTAAAAGGTAAATAGGTTCAGCTGAGGCTAGATGAATTTGCTAATTACTGTGCTAAAGAGTTAATGACGAAATGTTACCAGCTGATTTCAGTAGGTAAAAGGAAGTAATGGTGAAGGCCTGTATCAGAAATAAAAGCTTATCCAAGTGCTCTCATCCCCATAGTTGTCAAAAATATCAGTTCTTGTTGTTTTTAGCCATTTAAATCCGTGGACTTGGTTCTGGAGGACTGCATGAGCACAAGCAAAAGCAGAAGGTAGTCATATTGTTGTTTCTGGAAATGTTTTTCTGGAGGCTCATTTCATAACCTATCTTCTCTTGGCAGGTGTGTGAGGGAGAGGGAAGAGATGGCTGTATGGGCTGGATTTCACTTAGCAATGCCAATATGATGTGGTGGCTCCAAATGTATTCCTTTGTAAGGGAGGTCAAAATACAGCTTGATGTGTAAGATACATAATGAGCGACAGAAAGAAAGGCATGTTAACTGGGTTGGAAGATAACATTCTGTCTTTTGAATGGATTCTTGTTATTGTCACTGATGTTACTTTCAGCAAAAAAAAAAATGTTGAAATTATTCTTTTTTCTCTATTGTTTAGCTCTTGTTCTCAGCTTTGTTATGGCCACAAAGAGAGGATAAAAATGGATTGGCACAAAGTTGGGTTTCCTGTATCATTTAGAGTTATGTTTTCAGCCCTTAGCACTTCGGTAGAGTATGTTCTTCATTTTGAAAATAGCAATAAAAGAGTAGAGAACATAAGAAAACACAATTCTATCTTTTTTTTTTTTCCCCCTAATGAAATTGTCAGTGCTAGCCTGAGCTCTGCCTCTGATCTGTATGAAGTCTCTGAACTGTGGGTGGAAGAAAGATACAAAAGGGGAGATAAAATATCCATGTGCCTGGCTACTTTAGAAGGTAGTAAAAAGCTCACAAAGTCTTGCTTGTTTTTAATCTGTATGTTTATGTCTACATAAATCCTTCGGGATTAAACTTTAAACATATATATTGGATTTAGAGAATTACATTCCAGCATCAGTACCTATGATCTAGCAGGAGTAACTAAGATTAAGTTTATGTGAATGGCCCTCTTGGCTTTCAGAGGCATGGGTAGTGTTAAAGCATGTGTTGAATTGCTGCTAAAATGAGAAATGGTAGCAATGGGTATGAAGCACTGCAGTGGATTTGCTGTTCGTGTGCGGTTGTTGGAGGTATTGGGCATTCATGGGGAAATAGCTCAAGTCTTGGGAAAAGGATCCATCTGCAGTGTGTGGCAGCTGACTGTCAAGACCCAGCTGACAGCTCTGGAAGTGCAGCAGTGTCTGTCCCACAAAAGTTGTCAGGATCCTTTCCTAGCACGTTGATGCCCCTCTCGGGTCCTGAAGGGCAGCCAAAGTAGAAGCTGGAGAGAGAAGAAGCTGGAGCAAACCCAGGATATGAGAGGTTGGTTCAGATGAAAAAAGAGGATAGCAAAGGTCAGAGGTGCTCTAGATGACAGGTACAGCAAATAGACCACTCCTCACAGCCCAGTTCTGTGGTTTGGTCTTACATGGGATTTGAAGAGACTCATTTCCAGTTCAAGGTCTGTGCTTTTTAGCAACTGTGGAGCTCTAGCTCCTAGACACTCACAGCTTTTACTTTAGCCCAGGGCTACAGGGTCTGATTACTGCCCATAAAATGACTTCTTAAGTTGTGTAAGAATCCTATGTGCAGGATATAACTCTAGTCACTGCTTTTGTAAGGAGGCTGTCACAGCAGCCCAGTGACAGGGCAAAAAGAAGAGCACAGTGCTTGGTTTTCGACAGAAAGGGTCCCTGCCTTGCTGTATCACACAAATCAAATTGCATGGCAAGGGTGAGTGGGGATGGTTGCAAACTTTGACTGAGGTTTTCAGAGCCATTGGTATGCTCACGTATCTTGTGAAATGGCCACTTCCATTATATTTCCTCGCCGCTTTTGCCTTTCAAAAGATCCACACTGTTGTGTTTTTCCCTTCTACACCAGGAACGGTGCCTATGCTTGATGCTGCGTTGCCTTGCTTGCCGTTTTGGAGCTGTGCCACACTGTAGTATTTGCTGTCCGGTTTTCGTCAGCAGCGTGGCCAGGCACTGGGGTGCATTTCTGCACAGTGCTTTGAAACTGCCATGCTCTGACTGTACATCCCCACGTGCCTTGCAGTGAGCCAGGTTTCGGCATGGTGGCCGGAGAGCTGGCAAGGAGCTGGCACTGGCAGCACACCCTGTGGCAGCCAGAGGGGAGAGAGGACTGAGGTGCTTCAGGAACCCTGGTAGAAAGGGAAGGAGGCTGCTGTGGCTACAGTCTGAGCTTGCCTTGCTTGAAGCTGGCACAGGATTTCCAACGAGGCCTTGACTGACCAGGAGCTTAAAGGCTTTCTTATCTGTGGAGGGTGACATAGGCTGGTGGCAGCCCAAAATTAATAAAGATACTAACCCTCCTTATGCAGGCAGAGGATGTCTGACAGCGTTACTAGGTAGTTGCTCAACAACAAGGCATGTTACAACTAACCAGCTGGGACCAATTAGGAAAGCCTCACTAATGCTAGCAAGCACTTGCCTGTTCACATTGTTGGGCTGAAGTTGAAGAGATGTATGACTGCTGTGCAGCACGCGGGCAGGCTCACGGTCGGGCAGTGCACGGGGTGGAGCTGAAGCACAGCCAGCGCACGGAGCATGGAGTGTCTCTGCTCTGGGATGTGTTTGCTGGGCACTGATGAGCCGTGGTGTCCAGCATCAGCACCATCTGTAGCTTGTGCTCCCACATACAGGATGAGGAAGCACCCCCAGGGCTGCGGCACCATCTCCCTCCCCATCGGCAGCTTCTCCCACCCCCTTGCTGCTGCGGCAGCACTGATAAATGCCCAGTACCTACTTAGCTGCTTGCTACGGGTAGAAAAAGGGGAGGGAGGGAAGCGGGGGCTCCTACTTAAGGCTGTCTCATGAATTTTTAGTCACTACATGAAGATTTCAAGAGTGTACAAATAAAACATAAAATGAAGCAAAAGACTAAGTGGCACTGTAAAAAAGGAGGAAAAAAAACCCCAAAACACTGCATCATTGTCCAAAAGGTGCAGCCATTAGAGAATAATAATAGTTTTTGTGTGCAGTGCAGCTGGGGCCACAGTTGCAGGAGAAAGGTCCTCGGTGACCTGTGTGATGGCTCCGTTTGTTTAATGTGCTGAAACAAAGAACTGAAAAGCAGACAGGGTCCTCGCAGATACTCGCAGGGCTTCTCTCTCAGTTCCTGTGTCTGTGCCCTCTTTCGCTGTGTGCGTGTGTGTCTTCATGCTCCAAATGCAACTAATCACAGCTCCATGCTCTTGGATGCCTTCCGTTGTGCATCCCTTGTCACTGCGCCCAGGCACTCCCTTGTTGTTGTCTTGCTATTTTTGTAATTTAGAAACTACAGCACATAAACCAAAGTCTAATGGTTACTATTTTATTGTCTGTTTTTGTAATTCTCTGTCCTTCAGAACGAGCTCAGCGTAATGACATTATTCCCACCCCTCCACCCTGACCTCAGTCTTTTTCTATCCATTTAGCAAATGCTGCAGCTTGCTCTGTTTTTAATGGGTGGGAATCAATGTGGCTTTTTAAAATTGGATTCTCTCTGCCTGCACAAACAAAATCAATGGTGTTATTGAGCATGTGCAGGTCTGTGTGAACGGGAGCAAGCCAGTAGGGTTTGCCACCTCAGCGAGGCAGGGGCAAAGCCTGCAGTTCACACAGGGAGGATCACTCTTTATTTCTCTGTCATTTTGGTAAAGGCTGACAAGCATCTCGGTACTGTTTAGAAAGTAGAGCCTAGGGTGTACTTTTCACCAGGTTAATAAGATTTTTAAAGTGGTCAGTGTGAGGCTGTAAAAATGGCCTAAAACCAGAGCAGTCTGAGTGCCTGTAGGAGGTTTGAAGATCCCAGTAAAATGAAGTTTAATCCAAACCATGCTTTATTTCAGTATGACTTTACAGTTGGTTTTGCCACATCTCGTGGGGTTTTTTAACTGTAGCCTGATTAGACCTTTGCTTTCAGAAGTGAGTTTCAGGGGAGATGGAGTTTTGCTTCCTTCAGGCGGAGCATTTATATACAAACAAATGGGATGGGGAATTTATGTATCTAAGTTTGTTTGTTGTGGTAGATTGAGTTTACTAATAATGATCCTTTGTGGGAAAGTTGACTGGCAGTATTGGTCATGGCCTTGGGAGATGGTGGGAAGGGCAGATTCCAGATGGATGGTGTTGTTTTGGGGTTTTTTCATTTATTACTTCTTCAGGGATGATCTTCAGATTGAACATTACCAGGATTTTATTGCGTGGTGTGGAGGGAATGGATTCTTCCACCATGTTCTCTTGGAGACTTATGTGTCATCCATAAGTTCACGAGGTTGTGGTAGATGATTTGTGGGACTGTGTGAAATGGTAACGTGGAGGATATTTTCAATTAAAACTTAGCTGTGGAGGGTGTATCACAGTCCATGGCAGGTCTTGTATGTAGCTGAAGAGGCAGTTGCCACCAGTGTTGTTCTCATTGTGCAAAGCCCCCCAAACAGCATGTCAATTTGTCTTCCAAACTTCCCGACTCTGTGAGGTAGGACACCAGCAGTCTCCCAGCTGCAGCCGGTGTCGGACACCACTGACAGGGGTCAGGTTCAGACCGACGACTTTAGTGGCATGTGAAAGGCTCCAGAAGCTTTTATCAACCTGCAGGGCCATTCAGTCATCTCACAGAAAGGCACATGCCAGTGCTTGTTTTGAACACGGCTTTGTTGGGAGCACAGCGAGCTCAGTGTTTGGAGTGAGAGCAGAAATTTCTGGCTGTACGACAGAATGGGTTTTCTAATGCTCCTGGCAGCTGAGGAGCTCTGGGTCTTGAACAGGAAGGGGTGGCAAAAAGGGGCCTTTCCCCGCTGACTGCACCACCACAAGATGTTCATTTGGTGCTCTGTGTTTTCAAGACTAAAGAAGAGTTCATTTTAAAATGCTGTCAGGATGGAGTAGTGATGAGACAAAAGAAAGACTTGTGTTTCTGATATCATCATATCTCCACAGACAAGAGGAAAGCTTGAACTGGTGTTTGATTCCTGACAGTGACTTCTGCTAGGGTGGCAACCCTGGGATTTTGTCCAGTTAAATCCTCTGGCTTTGCTTTTTCTGACCCACTTCAAATTTCTTGATTTTTTTTTTTTAATTTTTTTTTTGTTTGTTTGGTTTGGTTTTGTCTTTATTTTTGTGAGGGGTTTTCTTGTTTTAAATACTGAAAATCCCCATTACTCCTGGATTTCACTTGTAAACACAGGGGTGTGTTTATAACAAAACAAGAAAATTAACCTTCTCCTCTGTTCCGTGTTTGAGTGAAAATTTCTTTATGGCTATCCTTTAATTGTGTGATTGTGACTGGCCTGGACAAATGAGGCAGTTTAAGTATTCTGCATTCAGTATAGCTCACTCACGCATGCCTTATGAAGTACACAGAGTAGCTATAAATGATGCACAACTCATTTCTCTGTGCAGGGCTTGGTGCATGTATGTATGTACTGGTGGACACCCTTTTTCATTGTGCAGGTACAGTTTTATCCATGCAAGATGCTTGTAATCATTAAATATCATTTTAAAGAAGCTAAAAATGCATCTTTACTGGCTTCTTTTCTTTCCACAGACAACAAAGGTCCTACTTAATTATTTTCAAATGCTGGCAGCAGTGGGGTTTTCTGCAACTTGCAAATCAGTGCAAGAAGTTTCCCTTGGCTGAAATGTGTTCAGCAAAGGGTCCAGTCAGTTAGCAGTTTAACCACCTAAATTCCACATGTAATGTTATTTTTAATCAATACAGTGGGGTTTTTTCCTGTGTGCTGGTGTGCTGATTAACTTTGCAAAAAACTTGGTGTATTCTAGAATGTGCCAGGATGTGCTGCTTTTTCCTCTTACTTTGTGAAGTTGCCAGGACAGGTAGGTCATTTTTATTCTGGAGAGGCCTCTGTTAACTGTGAGTGCAAGAAACTTCCCATGCTGCTTCCCTCCACTCCAGTGTCAGCAGTGTGCTCTGCTGGGAGGAATGGACAATGTTCAGACCTGGTCAGAGACTTCCAAATGTCCAAGCAGGAATTCTGCTTCCTCCCAGAGGCTCCCGCTGTCCTAGCTTCCCTGTCTGCTGGTACTGGTATGGGTGAAATACCTTGGTCATTCTGTGGTGGGGAGGGGAGAAATAACAGCAGATTCTTCTGTATTTTGGGTTGGGATTTATTGGGTTAGAGCCTTTATGATTAGAAGCTTAATTAAAATGAAAAGCTAAGGTTCTTAGATGAATCCACAGATAAGAATTTAAAAAAAAAGTATTGACTGAAAGAGCCATCAAACAATAGTAATAAAAATGTTTGGTCTTCTCTAACTTGTTTTGATGTGAATAAGTGATCTCATGTAAGGCTAATCAGAACATGGTTTCCCTCCAAAATTCCACTTCTCCAAATTTTTAATTAAAAAAACCTCACCACCACCACCAAACAATCTACCTTTTTCTTCCATTCTAATTGAAAGCCTGCCTCTATGAATGAAATTAAATAAACGACATTTTGGGGTTTGACTTTATTGTAACATTTTTGGTGGTTGAAAAGTCAACCCAGTTTTACTTTATAGAGAGGACAATTTTTGCACTAAGTGGGGTTTTTTTTGTATAAAGTAAACCAAACCCTTATCCTCTTACTACCCTCCAGACTGTATGCTTAAACATTTTTCAACATTATTCCTTTTTTTCATTTTTAATTTTATTTTTTTACAGTGGAGTAAAAATAATAAGCTGCAGTCTGAAATAGAATTGTTGCTCTTCAACTTTTCCAAGCAGTAAGGGAAAATAGATCACACAGCGAGTTTTAAAAATCAGCCAGTGTGTGGGCTATGCTACACTGAACCTCTTTTCAGAAAAGAACTGGATTGCAGCCTTTAGGAACTGTGTTTACTGTAAGAGAAACTGAATTTAGACCAAGCAAAGGATGTGGGAAGCACCAGCTCAGTACTGCTGTGATGGCTGCAAAGAAAAAAAAAGAAAAAAAAAAAAGGAAGATAAAAAAGAAGGCACAGCCAAAACAGGGATTTTCCACCAAGTGGAGAAATTACTGGAAATGTCTGAAATCCATTTGTTCTGGGAAGGTGCACCTCGTAGTCATTTCTGGTCTCCAGCAATCTAGCAAAGGGTTAAAAGTTTGAGCGAGAATTGATTGGAGAGAAGACTCTGCCACAATGCTAAAGACTCATTTATTGGGAGAGCGTTATGCTGCTTACTGTAATTGCAAGAAATTAAAAGAAAGCAAATTAGCTGGGAGCTTTTCAGAACTCTTCCTCCTTTTGCTGACATTAATGAGATTTTCCCCATACCAAAGCAGCATTAATAACTTCTGCTGCGTGGCTTCTGTCAGCCATCGCTTACAAAGTGAAACAAACCCGGTGTGACAGCGAGCTGGGGAGCAGGGAGGGCCAAGGGTATGGGCACAGGAGGATGAATCCTTTGGGTGGGTTATGGATCTTGCAAATCCACGTGCAGGGCAGCTCCGTGCCGAGGCGCGTGCCGATGGGATGCGTGCGGCTCGCCTGCTGCCACCCGCGCTCCTTCTCCGGGGAAGTGCTGCTCTCCCGAGTTTGTATCGTGTGGTGCCTTTTGTTGGGATGAGTTCGGCAGTTGGAAAGTTTGTGTAGTAAAGGGAAAAATGTCACAAGCTGTTCCGAGGGCTGTATTTTTAGCCAAGGCATTTCCAGGAAGGTGAATTTCCTAAACTGGGGTGGAGGTCGGGGCAGAAGGGAAGGGCTTGATCGGGATCAGCTTCCGTAACAGGAATTCCTATCTTAAGGAAGAATCTGCTGCTTTCCAAGAAACTGGGCTTTTCCACAGCTAGTAGAAGGGATGCTGCATAGGCAGGGAAGGAGAAGAGTGAAATTATCCGCATTTGGAGGCCCCTCTGTGGGGAAACGCTGAGTTGCAAGTGAGTTGCATTGCAGGGAAAGGCTTTCAGCAGAGCTGGAGCCCCTTTTGCTCCTCCATCTGCCCCAGGAGGGAGGTGACCAACAGAGCTGGGCTGAGTGCGGTCCCTTTGGAAGTGAGGCACAGAGGAGTTGGGATCCCAGAGTACTGTTGGGATGGGGGGAGTGGATGAAAGCAGTGAGGATGTAGCTCTTGCTCTCTTCAAGTGCACTCCTTTCCTGTGAAGGGATGGAAAAATACCTTTGTTTTTCTGAAAGCTCATGGATGCAAATGTTTGTTTATGGTGGGCATCTCTAGCTATGTACACACAGACCCAATGTATACACACACGAGTGCATGCTGAGTGGGAGTAATATTTTGTAATTTCTAAGGCACTCCTACATGAAGAGACGTGGGTGCCTAAGAAAACATAGCTGAAAGCAAAATCAACATGACCTAGTAAACAACAGCTATCTAGCACATGTGTGCCTACTGTAAAGCAGATCCTGCCTTCCTCTATGGAAGCATATCCTGTGTGGGCTCTACATGCTTTCTCAGACAGCAAGAGAAGCCAACATCATTTGAGCTGAGAACTCTCTCTGTAAGATTTTACTGAACTTGGATGATTTTTCTGCACATTTTGTTTTGCATTATTTTGCATTTAATACCCCACTGTCTGAGTATAACAAATTGACACCCAACAGACTACAACACCTACTTTATGGGAAGTGGTACCTGCTCAGTGCAGTGAAAGTGGAGCTGGTTTTTGGCTGTTGCTGCTTGGCACAGGCACCTTTCTGGTGCTGTCCTGTGGGTGACAGCACAATTTGCAAGTTATTAAAAGTTTAGGAGGATTCAGAACATATTGCTCCAAAAGTTTCTAAGTATTTCATGCCTGTCTAAAGCAGTTTCAGTGCTTCAAAACAGCAGGGAAAAAAAAAGTCATGCATTGCATATTTATAATACACGATTGTTGATATCTGTTGACTTTTATCTCTAGAGAGGAGACTGAGTAACTCGTTTGTGGCAGGGAAGCTAAATGTCATAACCAGGATAGCCTGCTACAGATGTATATTAACCCTTTCAATTAATTTTCTTAATCTTTTCATGGGACTAATGAAGAGTCATGTGATAAATCAGGCCTGTACTTTTCTTCTCCCATGTAAAGGGGAGCCACAATGGCATTTTCACTGTTCTGGTCATGGGCACAGAGATGTGAAACACAAAGTGACTCTCCGTGGATGATGGCAGGGAACGAGGAACCCTTGTGGGACCCTGGGCGATGGTGGCTCTGTGTGCCTTAGCAAGCAGTGTGGCCAGGTGGGAGCTGGTTTGGAGAGCAAATCCTTTGCCAAGGACCTGACAGCCATGTCTGGGGCATTTAGAGGGGTGGCTGTTTTGCACTAGGTCTTGTTCAGTGGCTGAACACTTGTGCACTCTGAGACCACTTTGCAATGGGAGCACAGAACAAGCAGGAGAGACAGAGATGTTTGGTTTGGAAGTGCCCAACTGCAACACTGGTGTAGATGCCCTCAGTATTGTTAGTTTGTTATGTTTTTATCAAGTCTTGTAATGTGCTTTTTTGTTGTTTCAGTTGGTTTTTTTTCTTTGAACATTCTACCAACCTGAGAGAATCTGGTTTCTAACTGTAAAAAACGGGGAGGCATTTCTAGATGTCAGTGTACTTTTTACTACTGTAAAAAGGAGTTTGAAAACAAGCTAGATTTAAAAAGCTGAATATGTTCCTAAAAAAACCCCTATGCTCTCATGATTTTGGTGATTGGCAGGTGACTTTTTAGGTTGTCTTTTCCTGGGAGAAAACCTGCAGGAACAGCCTGGGTGGGAGAAGAATACCTCTCTGACTCTCCATGATACTGAAGTCAGAGGAATTGCTTCTCTCTTGATTTAAATCCGTGCATCTCCAGTGCAACAGCTGTGGAGTTATTTGTGGTTCAGATTCACTGCAGTGACAGCTCTTGGAAACTCTCCTTTCAGAATTTTCCTGAGTTCTGAAAAGGAGCTGCTGAGGAAGTCCAGGGTATGGTTTTTTGGTTGGTTGGCTTTTTGGAGGTTTTTGTGCTTTTCTAATTTTTACAGACCCTTCTCTCTTTGGATGGGGGTATCCCAGAGCCAGCGTTCTTTCTACACCTCTTGCTTTGGGCAGGCCCTGGGGCATCCCACATGAAAAGGGTTTTGGGATGGTTGATGTTATGTGCCGGCCCTGGCCCTGGGGAGTGGGAAGCTGCCCAGGTGGACATCTTTTCTCAGTGCTCAGCTGCCCAGACCCTTTCAGGTTCTAAAAATCCTCAGCATCCATCAGGGGAAGAAATTGGAAAGAACCAGGGGAAAGGTGATAATCCCTGTGCCAGGAATCCCTCATGGTGGGTAGCCAGGTGCAAGACAAAACTCTGGTGCAGGAGAGAAGTGTGGGGTCACTCCCATTATGTTCTTTTCCTGAAACTTCCTTGTTCTCAAGTGCCAAGTACCAAACCCTCCACTGCCTCCCCACACTCTCACCCCTGCACTTGCTGCTTCTCTCAGAAATGTGGTGGTACTAAGAAGAGATCAGAGCAATGAAACACAGAAATCACAGGTGCCCGGCAGGGACAGCAAGTGCAAAACCACCCTGCAGTCTCAAACCAGCTGGGAAGGAGGGGGTTGGATGGACACAGTGCTAATTCATCTGTGCACTGGCCATACCAGGAAGAGAAGAATATGATGGGCTGTAGTGGCTTTGAGGTGTGTCACTGCAGCACGGAGAGCTGCAGCCAGCCACTGGAAGTCCCAGAGAGAGAAAGAGACTGGATTGCTGTCACCTGGATCATGAAGAGATTGCCAGCGAGTTATTAAACCCATAAAATCCCACTAGGGATTTTTGCTTCTCCTTTCTCCCTGCTACTTTGAAAATGGGGATTTCATGTCTGAGATTTGGGGTTGTTTTGTACCTTCCTTGAACAATACAGTAAACCAGAAGTTTGAAATGCTTCCTATAATAACAGATAACCTGTCTGCTGAGATAACTTCTGGAAAACTGTGTTATGGCCAGGGTTTTTTTTAAGTATTGCCACATAAAATTTTTTAAGGGTGCTTGCAGTTCAGACTCAAAAAGCATCCCAACTTCTAACAGTCTGGCTAGTTCTCTGACTCAAGAATCTACATGCATAATGTAAAGTTAAAATATATTATATATATGTTAAATACTTCAAATATTGAAAGAATTTTTTTTTGATGAAACACTTCATTTGAGGACTAACCTGAAAAAAAATCATATACCATTTATTTTTCGCTTATGTGTGAAGGCAAGTAATTAATAATTTATGTTCTCCAAATAATTTCTGGTGTGTTGTAGTGATGTAAACTACAAAGCAATACAAGCTTTAATATCAAACTATAGGAAGAGCACAGGAAGGGAATGGGTGTTTGCTGAATGAAGTGAATCTGTGTTTTGAAAATTCCCAAAGCATTTTAGAGATAATGCTGAAAAGTTAAACATCAGAAAGGGGCTTATTTGGACCAAAGAGGAGGATATTTCCCTTTGACTTGTATGTCCGTCAGCTTTGTTGAAGGCAGTGCGACTGTGGGAAGTATAAATCCACACTGAATTTGGATTAGGCATCTTCTGGATTCAAGGCAAGCCTTTCCACATCTACAGTCTCTATTAATTTATTCCATTAATATTAGCATACAGGTGAGGGTTCATGCTGCTCTTGTTGGTACAGTTACTCTCTGCCAGGCTGAATGTCAGCCACTCCTTATTCTTGTGTCTTTTTTTTCCCCCCTTTAATTCACATTTCTGACTCAAGAAGGGGAAAGCTTAAGAGCGTAGCCCATCGTGGCTGGAGCAGCTGCCCACACAGATGGGGTGTGACTCTGCTTGGTTTCACTGGTTTTCACTCGCGTTTCCTGTGGGCATTTCATTCCAGAATGAGCACCCACCCTTCATGGCACCTTTGCTTGCCCAGCTCCGTCCATCACGTGATCAGTGGGGTCAGGGGCGAAGGCTGGGGCTGAGACAAGGACTGCAGAGTGAACAGGCTGTACCCACTGTTTCATCCACTCCCCTCCCGTGCCACAGTGGGACAATGAGGGCCCGGTGTTCCCACACCACTCTTGCAGAAAGGTGGGCATGTTGTGAGGGGCCACTTCCCCGGCAGCACCACTGGGCAGGGATCCAGCGGCCCAGCTCCTGTGGAGGTTGCCAGTGGTCCTGGGGAAGAGTGGGAACACCCACCCTGGAGCAAGAGGGACTTGAGTGGCTTCAGAGGTCAAAATTGGTATCAGTACTTGCAAGAAACCTGGAGAAAAAGAAGGCGAGTGTAGGATGTGAGAGAAGCTCAAGGACAGAGATAGTCTGCAGGATTAATTTTGTCAATTAGGGAGAAAAGGGAAGTAATATAGATGTTGCAAGTTTATTCAGAAGTTTTCAGTCTGGAAAGGGCCCTGCCTAAATAAAAAATAGCTTCCCTTTACAGAAGAGGCTTCCTTGCTCATTCTTTATGTATTTATATCTGACTTGGGCTGGCTCGATGGACAAAATGTTCTGTACTTAATTCCTCTTTTTTTTTTTTTAACGAAGGCAGCCATCAAGTGCAGGAGAAGTGAAGCCACGGGAACTTGCTGTGTGTACCACACCAGGGCTGTCTGGTCCTCACCAGCCAGGCACAAACACACTGTTTCTAGGGCAGGAGCTGGCACTTGCTGGAAATCTTTTGTCTGTACCTTTGTGCCTTTGCCATCAGGTGAAAAGAGCTGTTCCTCTGCCTTTTTCTCTAAGCTTTTTGCTTTCATTAAGCAGAGAGCATCAGCCTCTGCTGTGGTGGAAACAAGGGCAGAGGTGAAGGATGGTGAGACCAGCAAGGCCAGTGTGAAGTAACCCTACAGGACTGCAAGAGAATGTGTGGAAATCTCCCCCTGACTTTTGTCAATTAAAGGGAAAAGGGGAATAGTTTAGGCATTGCAATTAAAAAAAGGTAATAGAGCCTGATTTACATTTCAGAATGTATTAGCTTGGTTTTAATTGGAGAATAATTTGAATTGCAAGTGAAATAATTAGATTAGAAAGTCACTCAGCAATTTACTACTCGTATTCCCCAGAACTGGACTCCTGGTTCATAGAATACTGTTGAACATTAAGGGAGCTGCATTTTATTTCCTTCTTTTTGCCCTCCCCTTCACTCCTCTCCTAATGAATTATGTTCTGGAAGTAGAGGCACGTCTTCATTAGTGACCACGTTTTATGTCTGAGCTTTCAGCTGATTGCAGGTGCTTTCTGGAGGTATGAAATTTGTGTGGACTTGTGAGAAAAGAGCAAAAGATGTTATTCTGGATTCCTGCAAGCCATTTATTCCAAATCTAGGTTGTACAAGAAAAGTATTTGTCAGGCTTGCCTCGATACCCCTTCTTGAAGTGGTCGGGGTCATTCTGGAGTTGTTAAATGCAGGAAGACTGGCACTGGAGACATGTAGTGCTTGCAGTGAATACATCCAGGGGCACAGATGTATAGCTGGTGCTCTATTTAAGAAAGGCACAGCACATCCCCAAGCACATTGCAAGCCAGGAGCCCTAGTTCTGTGCACTTGTATGCGTGAGTGAGCCCAGCCATCATTTCCTTCCTCCTCGCTCCAGGGTGAGCACTCGGGGATGGGGACAAAGGCAGGCTGCAAGCTGGGTTTGTGTCCCTGACAAGCACAGGACTTGCTTTTGTGGCACTAATGGTTCCATGAGGTTCACTCTTCCTATTAGAAAGGAAAATCTTTTCCATCCCTGTCATGAGGAAGTACACAGGGGAATCATATTTGGGGAACTTACCTATTGCTGCTTATTAATGTTATAAATCATTGTTTACTGGCTCATAAAAACAATCTGTCATAAATTAGAGATCTCGGAAAAAATCCTCACAGATATGAGACAGAAAGCAATCCATTACTGCTGCTTTTTCTCATTTCTTCCCTGATAGACCCCAGCAACTGCTCCATCAGCCTATGTTTACTTCTAATTATTTATTTACACACAAAGCCCCTGCCTTTTCTTCCAGGTCACGAATGCTTCTTTCACTTGAGGGATAACTTAAAACCAATTTGATTGGGCATGAAGAGTAATTGGACGTCATTTTGAGAAGCAATCCCTTTCCATAATCCATCACTGTTGTCACGCTAGCCTGTCTCTGAGGCAGGGCCGCATTCTCTCGTCTCTGGTAGTCCAAGGCTGTTGTTCCTCCAAAGGAGAGGCCCCTTTTCCATACTGATTCTTTTCCAGCTGCTGTTTATTTCTTTAATGACTGAAGCAAAAGCAGATATTGTTAGATAAGTGTCTATAAATTATTCTGGCAGCTTTGTATAAAGACATGCGATAAATTTTCAGGAAAGAATTTGTTGCCAGGATAGCTTCTGGAGCCAAAATGTTGCTGCCAAGCTAAATGGGAAGAGCACATATGAGAGACCAGTTGGGGTGTTACCCTGTAGGGTTGCAGCCTTTCTTTGGGTGGGCACCACTCCTGTGGCAGTGGGGCGATGCTCTGGGCCTTGACCTCTTCACCAAATCTTCACCAAAGCCATTATCTTCCCCTCTTCCTGCTGTTTCCTGATCCCATTCAGTATGAGCAGTCCTGTCTTATTCTTGGGGGGTTGCGGGGTTGGTGTGGGGGTTTTTTTCTTTTTTTTCTTTTGTTTTTTCTTTTCCTTTGGTGTCCCCCCCCTCCCCCAGGAATGCTTAACCCTCTAATTTGAGCTCAGAAGCTGTGCGAGGAGCCCTGTGGAAGTGCTAGTGGGATTTCCCATACGTGTCCATTCGCAGTGGTGCCCATCCGTGTGACTGGGATGTGGTTGGGACATGCTCTGCGTGGGGTGAGGGTGCTGCGGGTGCTCTCCTGGAGCTGGGCAGAGCTGAAGCAGGTCCCAGCAAAGGGCAGCAGCGGGGCTGTGTCCCGAGCCTGTGGTTCCACCATCAGGAGCTGTTCCTCCTGCCCTCCCTGGCATAAGCACCATAACCCAAGCCTCACAGTATCTCACATTAGGCACCAGATTAAACTTCCAAGCTCAAAAACTGCAGATTCCTCTATCTTAAAGAGCTATTCTTCTATCTGTAAGCTGGAAACTCATTTGATTTTTAAATTTTGGTTTCCTGTTGAAAGTAGAGATGCAGGGGAAGGCCCCTGTGGCAGGGCCCTCACCTCTAGCAGCAATGTGCGCACATTGTAGTTCCCATTAGGTCTTGTCCTCTCCAAGTGGATTTAACTTTCATTTTTAAATGGCAGCATTTGAAAGGCATATAGGGCTGAGCTAACCATGTAAGTAATTAGACTAGGAATGCAAGCAGAGGGGGCCATCAGCACTCATTATTTAAGAGCCAGCTTCATTATTTTTACTGCTTGGATGCTTATCTTAACATCAGCAGCTGCTTTTATTTAAAGGGACTTTGCCTTGCAGACTTGATGTGCCTTGGTAGGCTCTCCTGGAAGGGCACTTGGAGATCGCACGCCTTCCTCAGAGAAGTGAAACCAAAATAGTCTGCTCCAAAAAGATGCTTCCCAGTGTTGAGGTTCCCAAAGTATTCACACCCAGTGCAGGTTTTGTGCAGATCAGTGCCCCCATACCTAGGACAGTGCTCCCACCATGATAAAAATGATACGTTCTTTGACAGCACATGGTATTTTTTTATTAGGTCAAAGCAAGAAAATTGTCCTGGGCATCTAAAATTAGAAGATTATGAGGTCTAGAGAAAAGCAGTGTCAAATCATGCTGTGGCAGTCCCTGCCCCAAAGTGCTTGCAGTTAAACACTCACCTTTGGCTCCAAGCTTCCCTTGAATCTGACTTACTCTAAGGGAGCTGACAAAACTGCACAGTCCAAGGTGAGCCCAAGTGCAGTGGTAACTTTTATTCTGACACCTGTAATAAAGATGTATGTGCCTAGAGCTGTGTTTTGGAGGGAGATTCGCAGAGAGGGCAAATAATGCAATATTGTATACCAAGTGCTTGTACCAGTGTGCTGCTGCATCTCTTCCCTGAGCCCTTTCATTCTCCTGGTTTTTATCATCGTCGTGTGCGTGGTGGATGCCTGGGCTCTGCTGCTGTGAGTGACCTGTACACAAGGGTGGGTCACGAGGGAAGAGGGATGTGCTGCCAGTCTTCAGTAGGAAGGACTAGTCTGAGATGCTGAACTCCCTTGTGATGGGCTTTGAGATTTCTAAGCATATGTGATGCTATTGAGTTCTTCTGATGCTACCCAAAACTGCCAGGAAATTTGAAGGCATCTTGCAGGAGATAGTTTGGCTGTTCTTTCAGCAAACTGCTGGATACTGAGCAGTGTATTTCTGCAGACACCTGGGGAAAGGAGAGAAGATGCTGTCTTTTACCTTTGCAATTTCGCGCCTGCTCTGGTCTTTTCTGCAAATTTGTGCCCAGCCCAGCAGAGTTAAATGCTGCCGTGTTGCGTGCAGGGCTGCTTTGTTGCCATGTCAACTGTGCATGTCATTTGTTTACATTTGATTTGGCAGAACATTTCATGATAAGAACCAAGGCCTCCAGCGACTTTGAACTGGGGGGTGACTGAGCAGGGGCACGGCAGGATGGGGAGTGGGGGAGAAGGTCTGCATCCACCACTGGTTGCCCACCAGATGAGCAAGTGAAGCTGTTGCTGCCTGGGGCCTTGTCATCATAGCTAGTTTCCAGGAAAATAGGAGCTGGGGACATAAGTGTTGATTCTCATATTAATATCGATAACAGAGTACATGAATTCTCAGGTGGCTTCTTGCAGTTTGAACCATGGAGTGTGAAGGTTATTTTACAGCCTGTTGCGGCCGATGTTGCCACAGCTAGGTAATTTCCATGATCCTGCTGAATTCCGAACAATCAGATCTGGATTGTTTTCACGTGTTAGTCAGCAATGGGAAGAGATGAATCTTACAGGCAAAGACCCCATAATTCGAAACAAATCTGTGACAGACTTTCCTGAGGACTTTCCCCAACTAAAAGAATACCAGGGCTTGGCCCAAAGCCAGGGAGAAAATATGTCTTAAAGAAAATCTGCAAAGACTGAAGTAGTATGTGAACTCCCAAGTCAGTGCAAAAGCAATTCAAGAAAAGTAGGTGCAAAAGTAATTTTTCAAAATTCCATCAATGACAGTGGATTTTTTTTCTTTTGTTTGGTTTCTTTTTTGTAAATAGAAGCAATCTGGGAAGAGGATGGTAAAGCATAAGAGATTTTTCTCCAAAGTACTTTTGACTGTTTGACAGGGATGTTTTTCTCCATATTTGTTACCTGATTGGGAGTGGTAAATTTTCCATGTACCTCTCTGTGCTGTTCTTTGCCTTCTGGATGTGAGACACATTGCTTGTGGTACTGGTGGGAAACACATTCAAATTCAAGTGCTGGGAAACTTGGGAGGTGATGCAATTTCCCCCTTCCGTCTGTAAAGAAAGAGATTTAATTTACTATGCGTTAATATGAAAAGCAAAGCTCGCCTCCCTGGCGGTTCCGGGGGCGAGGACTGGGGACAGCATCAAGTCTGTGATCCCTTATGAGGTGTGTGCCTCTGCCAGTCCCTCCTCGGAGCGCCCGGGTGAGTCACAGCCTGCTCTGGCAGGTTCCCTTCTGGGGGTTTCTGCTTTCATGTGAGAAAAAATACCCTTCATCTGTGGTTAGTGTCCAAACCAGCGAGCACCACCTGAAAGACCACAGTGCTGGGAGCACAGGAGAAATGAGCCGTGGGCCGGCAGTGTGTTCCCCCACTCTGATCTCCGTCACTCTGCTCGTTGCTGTGGCTTGATTTCTACATACCTGTGTGTGATAGCTTGGTCCTGAGCTCACTAAGTTGTCTTCTTGGGGCACGCTCACATACATGTCCTTGGTGACAGTGCCTGCCAGAGCACTGCTGCCTCCCTCTCCCCATCCTACCTCCCTGCTGCATCAGAGCCCGTCCACCCTCGCCTGACCCGCTGAAAATTTGTACCAGCTTGTCCTAAGGGAAAGTGCAGTGGGGAAACCTGGGATTTGGGGCACAGACTGGTTAAAACAGCAGTACCACCAGGAGGAGATGTATCTGGAAAGCACAGCCTCCACCACTGCCAGGTTGGGGCTGTGCTTCCCCAAGCCTTCCGTGGAGGTGGGACTCCAGTCGTGCGGGTTGTACTTGCTGTTGACGTCTGACTAGAGCTGTACAGGAGTTGCCGCTGTCGGTACCCTCTTGGTTACTCGTCTCTGTTAATCAGGATGTCTCCCTTCAATCCAGAATGGATTAGCTCATGCTGGATCCAGGGAAGGGGGGGAGTGTGGGAGCAACACCAGTGTTGAAGCAGGGGTAAAATACCTGTTTTCTTTTTCGTCTTGTATGGCCTGGAGAGATCATATCTATGTAAAGGGCTAAGCCAACATCATGACTGTCTTGGCTTTGGCCTTTCTAGGGCTGCCCAACTGTGCTACCAGGTGTGACTATTTTTATAAGGTGGGTCCGGCTCTTGGCTGTTGACCGGACATTTTTTAATCTCAATTCATTCAGGCCTTGAAACAAATCACTGAAGAATAAAGCCTGTCAGGTTCTACCAAGATGTGTAGGTTTTAATCTGGATCGCAGCTTGTGTAAGTTTTTTATTGGACTCTAATGATAACATGGTGTGCTCCAATTCTTGGTTTTTAATTTTCTACTTAAGGGTGAGACTAGGTGCTTTCCTCAGAACATGAGATTCTTTAATTTTAGACATGAGGTCTGGCACCCTTTGTGGCAGCCAGCTGTCTTCTCATTTTCTTAGCAGTGCTTTCATTCTTCTGCATTGCAAGCCAGCTCTTTTTCTGTGTGGGATCCTTCTCACCTCAGCCCTTTCCCAGTTACATAAAGAAGGAAGAACGCTAAACGAGGGGTTGCACTGAAATTTAAAAAATAAAATAAAAATAAAATTGCTGAGGTCCTTTCTGATGCATTGCTACATGCCAGATGTCTGCCTATGGTTATTTCCAAATGAAAGCCCTGCCATGGAGCAGGAATGGATCTCTAGCGCTATCTGTAATAAAGACCAATATGTGGGATAATAGTATGGAGTGCAGTTAACAGCAAAGTAATGCATCTTGGGCTTGGTTCAATGATCACCAAAGACAGGATGTTGCTTTGTAAAGATTTCAGTTGTTATATTGTTCTGTAACATTCTTCTCTCCCTCATTTTGAAGTTGCTATTTGCAAAACATCTAAAACTGAATGCCTGCAAGAAGCATGTGGAGATAACTTCTACAAGCCCTTCCTTCAGGCCCACTGATGAAGTGGTGTCAGCTGGAAGAGATGCCAGTAAGGGATGCAAGGTGCTCCTGCTCAATTCTTTCCTGAACTCCAGCTCCTTGCAGACTCATGGTTCCTATGCTAAGAGCAGGGACATGTTGTTTCAGTATTTATTGGGCAAGACAGATGTCCTTGTTCCTTTACCATTTCTAGCACATGAGCTTTCCAGCTGGGAACCTCATTTCCAAATAGTTCTTCAACAAAAATCACATTCCTTGGACTGCTTGTTCTCAAAAAGTGCTTCAAGTGACCTTAATGCGTTCCCAGCTGTCCTTTATAGCTGAGAAATATTTCTGAATGCAAGGTCACCAATTGCAGTGATATGTGTTACTGTGAAACTTGGCACTTGTATCTAAAGATGGTCTTGTGGCTAATGTACAAGGTTGGGAAAAAGGAAGTTATTTCCTTTTTTTGCTTCTGTGAACTTCTTGTAATTCTTTTTCTGCTACATCTCTCAGTCTTCCCAGCTATGAAGTGGGATTCATAAATTGCACTTGCTTTACCTGAGTATATTAAAGTTTCTGAAAATCCAACAGCTGTCTTGATGGAAATGCAAAGTGCTTGAATCTTTCTGATACCACCCACACCCTAAGGGCTGACCTCCTGGCTTGCTTCTCACAGCTAGAGTCAAATGGAACTTCATTATGCTTGCAGGCAGGCATGGTAGTTATCAGCAGCTCTGGGAGCACCCTTGATCTGGATCCTGCTCCAAGGGGCCAGACAACAAATGTCGAAGTAAAATTTTCATTCTGTTCATTCTCTTCAACACTCTTGGTAGAAATACTTCTGCCCCTCATCAGTGTTTTTCCTGGGGACCTGTTGATTGCCAGCAGCAATTAATACAATGCTGGTAGCAGTGCTCGGGAAGGAATGGAAATGATTGACTTTCAAATTCAGGGTTTCTGTTATCAGGCATGTGCTTTGGGGAAAACCTGTAACAAGGCTTCTGTCTAGAAGCTAAGTATATCTGTTGTGAAATAATAAACAGAGAAATAATGTACAGGAAAGCTGACTCTGTTCTTTTTAGGGAGTAGAGTTGTACTTCTAAGTCCACTTTAGAATTAGGTTTTACAAGACAGAGCCTTAGACCCTTAGGAGGGCAATCCTCTCAGCATCCCAAAAGGAACACTGCAGCCTCTAATTAAGCAAAGTTTTAACTACCTTATCTCCTTGATGAAACTTGGTAAACTCTGCCCTGACAGACGTGCACACATGGCTTTCTCCCTGGAAATTTGGAAGCTAAGACATGCTTTCTCTATCATCTGTATGATTTATTTTTCCCCTGGCTATTCCTCTGGAGTTGCAGTAACGCACTGAACCAAGTGCAGCTGTCTTTGCGTTGAGCTGTATTTGCATAGAGCTCTATTTGCATGTTGGCTTGTGCTGCCGTATAATATTAATAAGGTATTAAAGGAGAGCAGGGAAGGGGGAGGGGCATGTTAAGATTTCAGTCTTGTCTAAGCAGGGCCATGCAAATACATTTCCTTTTATCCAGAATTAATGACTAATACGTTAACTGTTCTCGGATTGGGATTTTGCTTTCTTGGGAAAGATGTCTGCAGCAAGAAGCTGTGTTTCCCTAGCTGTCTTCCACACCCTTGGAGACATTAGTGGGTTTGTCCATTTTGGATGGAAGCTGCAAGGCTGCTCCTGCAAGAAAATCTCTCTGGTTACAGCCATGCGTGTCTCTGGAAATAAATGCAGCCAGTAGAAAGCCACAGCATGGGAAGAGATGAGAAGGGAGAAACGGGAAAGGGAGTGGGGGGTGGAAACAAAGGAAAAAGTGTGGTGGCTGTGCTTGACATTGGGATCTGTCCTTGCCCCAAGTCAGTCTGGCCTGGGCATCTGTTCTGCAGGTGTGCCGGGCTCTGCAGCGGCCTGTGCTGGCCTAGGGGATGGTGTAGGCACCTCACTTTGCACTGCTGTCTGGGGGTACCTGCTGGTCAGCCTGGAGAGGGGGCAGGGAGCAGCAGCAGAGGCGGATCCCTTGCCCCACAGATTCCCAAGGGGGGTGTGCCACTGTGACCAGGAGAGCCCGGGCGGGACCTCGGAAACTACATTTGCACATAGTTAGATCTTAGTGATGATAACCTGAGTGCAGGAGCCCAAGTAGTGGTGGCTCCTGTGGGGGGATTCGTGAGATCTCCAGGCAGAAGTCACCTTTACTCTGCAGGGTAAGGAGTACTTCTGGAGCTGACACACCTGGGACCTCTTCATCAACAGCCTGAAGAAGAAGGGGAGCTATTCTAGAAGGACCTGTTTATAATCAGAGCTTTGAGTTGCTCTGTCCTGAATATATGGTTGATTACAGGAGGGCCAGAAATCCCATGTGTAGAAAGAGATGTCTCTTAGCCCCAGGCAGGTTTGCATTGCCTGTCCTTGGGTTTGGTGGGCCAGAAGTTTTCCAAACCCTTATCACTTGTGTGATTGCCTCTTGTGCTAATTCTGAGTCAACTTTCCTCAGGGTGCCATCCAGCTGTACTGGGTTGGCTTATCCCAAAGTCTTGGTTTAACTCAGAATGGAAGGATAAGCAAGGTGGTACTGGCGTGCAATGCTCCTGTCTCCATGCTCAGTTCATGCTGCAGATATTTTGGTGTTAACCTGATATTCCCACAAGTCACCTGGGGGAACAGTTTGATCTTGCTGTGGGGATGGTGCCATATTATGGGGGAAGCTCTGTTCTTAATCAGTGCAGAAGCCGTGAGGGGAAAAACAAGTCTGCAACATCACTTGGCAACACAATTATTATAATAGGGTTTGCTTCTTCCTACACTGCCCAACTGAATTATTTTCTCCATATGGTGGAGCTACTCTGTTTTTAACTGGTGCTTCCTGCCCCTTCACCAGATGGCTGTTTTTATGCAGGACCTCTCAGCTCTTGCACATTGTGCCTTGCTGAGCTGTGAGAGCAGGGAAAGGAATTTGGGTGAAAGCAGGCTCAGGACAGGTGCTGCCAGCCCTGGTCATGGGGAACAAACATATCTGGTGTGCACCTTAGGCATCAGTGAGATGAATATTCAGATGTTCCCTAACAGGAGAACTCAAAGCAAGCATCCTGTTTATATTGGTGGTCATGAGATTTTGATGAAATCACGGAGTTGAAGGAGCTGTAAATGGGCTGCACATGGGAGTCTTTCCCTTCTTGTTTTCCAGCTCACTTCAGGCCTGACCTGTAACAGCTCTTTGTCGTCCTTGTCTTGGGTGTTAAGCACAGCTTGGCTAGTACACTGCAATCCTGCCTGTCTTCTTTCTATTTTTGTCTTCCTAGGGCAGGGCACCCAGGCACCTGTAAGCTTCCTGTTGCTCTCCAGCTGCCAGGGGGTCGTTGTCCTGCACCACAGCAAACCTCTGCTTGAGTGCATCCTCGTGATGCCAAAGAGGAAGAAAAAAAGGAATAGGCACAAACAGAAATTCCAGCAGTATGTACAAAGTGTTTAAGAAAGATAAATCACTTCTGTAATTTGCACTTTAGGAAAAAATAGCCCATCAGGGTTCTGTGTAGCCTGGTGCTCTGCATCTTTAGTCAAGGGCCTTCCTCAATTGCTTTTAGTCTGCTTTTCTAAAGAAATGAGGTGTATGTGATCACACTGCTGCTGTGTTCCCCTTAACTTTTGAATCTGGTGAGCAAATTCAGCAACTTTGATGCAGGGGGAGAGGTTTCAGTGGTATTGAGTTGTACATGTTCCATGGAAATAGGCAGCTGGGCAGAGCCCCTGTTAATGCATGTCCCAGAGGAAGGGCTGCAGTGTTGGCTTGCCATTTACATAGTGTTGGACGAGTGTGTCTGTACAGGAGCTCAGTCCTGAGACCCCTCTCTGTAGGAAACAGCACAAGTCTTTCTCTGGCCTTTTCTTTTTAATTTTTTTTTCCTTTGGTGAGACTTGAAAATAAAAATAACACTTTTCATCTTCAAAGAGCTTTAGAAACATCAGCTAATTAATCCTTCCCTCGTCTAGTTTGCTGCTTCAAGGAAAAGTGGAAAAGCAGGGATTTTTCTAAACGTGAGTGAGATGGATCCTCAGAGGACCTGTCTCAATTCTGAAGGGTCTATGGCTGTTGCTCCACTCCAGAGCATGCAGCTCATTACCAAGTTGTTGATTGTTCTTTGTTTCTGGAACAAATAAATAAACAATGGAATTCAAAGAAACAACCAAGAGATGTCCCCTGAGCACATATGCCCGAGCTTATGGCTAAGCCATCAACCTGAAAGAACTGTATGGGCCTAATCAGGAGGGCAAGAAAATTCCCATCATTAAATTTTAGTCTTTAAAATTGACCATATATGAGATGCTAACATTTTCTCTTAAATTACCCTAAAAGCGCAATAAGGACATTCCCTGTTCTTCTCTTGATGTCTCTGAGGATTTTGCAGGCAGTGTCAAAACCAGAAGCTTTAGGTATCTCCTGGTCCACTTCTCTTCCCTCTTGGTCCAGCAAAGCATACGTGGGCCCAGTGTCAGTCCTGACACTGATGTGACAAGTAAGGGTTTCCTTATGGATTCAGGGGGTGATGAGCACTGCACTGACACTGGGATTCTCCACTGGAAGAAAGAAGATCCCTATAAACCAGGCCTGACCGGAGAAGCCAGCACAAGGCGTGTGGGTGGGAGGTGTGGGTGGCTTTCACTCTCTTGCATTCAAATGAGCTCTGTGATCCAGGTTTTGTACTGACGGTAACTCTGACTTCTGGTCAGGAGCTACCTGTGCCTTGTCTGTGTACAGGATGGGCATCAGTGCAAAAAGCCAGAGCTCCTGGTGGGTTTTCCCTTGATCTCAGCCATCAGCCAGGTATGGCAGAGGTGCCAGGATCACCTCCAGTCACGGGGATGTGGTGTGGAGCACCGTGAGGGTTCGGTGATGAGGTACCCCACTGACTGGAGGTGTAGCTGTAAAGTGGGACTGAAGAGCTGAACAAGCTGTGCCTATAGCTGGAATATCTGTCAGTGCCATGGTCAGTGCCAGAGCTGGCAGACCACAGTTACAGTGCTGCTTTCCTAAGTGTTTGGTTTGGTTTGGTTTTTTTTGTCTCTCCACAACCGTTTGGAAATGCATTGTAATGTTTTGGTGTGGTTACATTCAATACAGTAAGTTAGCTTCGGAGGGCAACAGGTGCCATGCTTTCGGTTTTTCTGGACAGTGTGAAGGAGGCCTACTCCTCCTTGTTTTTTCTGGATCCTACCTGTGCCTAGTACTTTGCTATCAGGATCCTGAAGTGAGCATCTCCAAGCTCAGCAGCATCTCCAAAAGACACTGCAAAAACTTTCGCTCTAGGTTTTTTCTCAAGAGAAATTCTGTATTTAATTTACTCTTGAGTCTACTCCTGCTGGTTTTTCCAAGGTGTTTATCTTTTCATTACCATTCAATGGGTGTGAACTTCTCTGTGGTCCAAAACAGGACACACATACAACTTTGTATCATTGTGCTGGCTTTTGTCATGCAATCTTTTTGCTTTTGACAGCAAGTTTTTTCTATTCCGCTTTGCATCAACCCTGAGTTCTATTGCAGATATGGTTACAATTAGAAAATAATTATTTTCGTATTGTTAGAGCATAAATTAATTGTAGTTTCTAGTGGTACAGAAGAAAGCAAGAACAGAAAATAATTCTCAATCAAGCAGAAGTTTTCCTTATTTTATACACATTTACTATTATTCTACAACTGAAAAGCCTGGATCCAGAAATACTGCAGAAGGATGAAGTGGTGATTACAGAATGCATGTTCTCAAAGGAAGTTATTTTAGGTTCCCCCCAAGCGAAAAAAAACCCAGCCCTCAGGCTCCCCTGAATCAGAAACGTGATGCTGTACTTTGAGTAGAAACATATCAAGTCCCCTGCAAATTTGTCGTCTTCAAATCATTGCCTTGCACTTCCCCTGCCCATCTCTGCATAACTCATTTGGCTGCTTATGTCTGTGTGCATAAATATGCAAGAAGGGAGTCCAGAGTGGCTCTTGAAGCCTTGGTTGGATTTGCTGGACTGGTGGATAGAAAAATGACTTTTTTTTTTCTATTTTTCATTTTAAACGGAGAAAATTCAGATTGGGCATCAGGAAGACACAGTAAACAAGGAGCCTGGCGTTGCTGTTTTTAGACAGGCACTGTTCAGAGTAGGATTGTGCTTTAGGAGGTGCTAAGTATGTTCAGCAATATTGGCATTTTGTTTTAGTTGGATGAAGATCCAAAAGAAATCTGAGCCCTTCATGAATGGAAGCAGCATTCCCTCATATGCCCCTACATTGCTTCTCCCTCTCACAGGGCAGATGTCAAGAGCAGCGTCCCTCCCACCTCCATCCCACCTCCATGGGATACGGAGCTGGTAGCTTCCCATATCTGGTGAAGGAAAGGCAGGAAAGCCCTCCGACTCCCGTTCCCTGGCCACGCCACCCTGCGGAGATCACAGAAGTTGTAGGACTTAATCCTGTAGCTGCTATGCCAGGTTGTGGGGCGGTGACAATGGGCGTAAGCAAAATACATAATTAATAAAGCAGCGGTGGTTGGCATTTGCTGCCTGGCAATGGGTGGGACGTGAGGAGAAGCGGCAGGGTAATTATAGATGTGAAAAATGAGGCAGGAACACGCAGTAACCTTTCTAGGGTAGCTGTCCTGGTGATCGATAGCCTACATTGTTTTCTCGCTAACCTTTTGGTGAACCTCCCCTTAGAATAACAGGGGAAATACAGTTATTGCTTTCCCCATTTTGTTTGTTGGTGAAGCACTCGTGTACCACCTTATTATAGCACCCTAAATATTGCTGTGTGCTGGTAGTACATCATATGGTGGGTGGTGAGCTGCCTCTCCTGCAGGGCCCTTCTGTCCTGCCCCTGCCCATTGCGCTGCAGGCACCAGCCCCAGTTAAACCAAAAAGACGGCTTTCCACAACTAAAATAGGTGTCAGGGGAACTGCAGGCCCAGAGGTGGGGAAGGGTGTGCAGTAAAGGTAGCAAAATGTACACTAAGATTTTTTGATGGAAAGACAGGGAAGCTTCAAGACATTGGAGCAATAAATTCACGGGCTTAGAACTGGATGAAAGTGTCTTTAAGGGGAGGCATCGGTCCATTTGCATCCCCCGCTGCTTGAATGTGCTGTGATTTTACCTATCAAAGCCAAACTTGCTCTGTTTTCACTAATTTCTAACAGAGCTCTCAAGTGTGAGACTTCTGAGAGCTGCAGTTTACAAAGCCCAGACTCCTCTGTCAGGAGGAAGAGGGTTCAGTTCAGGCGTTTCGGGGGGAAACGTATGAGATACACCAGATAAAATTGCAACATACAAGAAAAATGTGAAGAATGCCAGGAAATGTTCTTGAACCCTGCAGCTGATTTAGCAGAGAGCTAAATGGTTACAGGCAGTCACAATAATTGAAGATAGGAATGTACACGTAGAGAGCCCCTTCTTTCAAGAAAGGGTGGATCTTTGCCTTCATGTCCTGGGAAGCAGTTTTGATTATTGTATTTATTTCTCTGGAGTAATTACTAAACTTCCCCTCAGCCAAAAGTATTCCTGATATATGGGGATTTCTTTGCCCTTTACAAGGACAGTACTGGCTACTTACAAAACAGTCAAATTAAGAAATTACATTTGTACTGCAGTGTGATCCAAGGACAAATTAGAAGTTAAAATTAATCAGATGGGAATCAGTCCAAATTCCCCTTGTGTATAGTGAAAAGTTTATTTTGTATGATTTTTTTTTTCTGCAAGATTTGTCTCTCCAAAACTTCTGTCACGGCCACCTTAGATTTTAACATGCGGAAAATGTTTATATTTTTCAGAACATCGGGATAGCTTTAAGAATTTGTTTTGGCAAGAAAAAAATGAAACAGTAAAAGGAGACATTTGAAGAGTCCCAGAAACAAATATATGACTATGTGTTGACATGTTATGAAGGTGTTGGGAGCGACTCCTTACTTAAAATTGTGTTGAAATTTGCACTTACTATGGATTTAAATTCATCAGCTTCACACTTTAATGATTGAATTTAGGTTCCTGATTTGGTACAGAGATGCATTAGAGAACAATTGAATTTTTTATGTGATGATTTTAAATAAAGAATGAACATAACTTTGCAGAAGACTTTGTTTTTAAAGTCTTTCTTCTGAAGTGGTGCCTTTCTCCCTGCAAGCATCATGGTCCCTTCCGGACTGTTTCCACGCCAGGCTTGCGTTCTTGCTTGTATCCTGATTTTCTGTCCTGCTCCCGTATGACGTGTGACATTAATGCTTAGAGTCAGAGTTATTCCTCTGCTGCAGCTGAAAGGACCTTCTTCCATCTCTAGACAATGGGGTAGTTGCAGTCATTAGCCCTAAAATATGGTAGCTGCAGGATCCAGACTGATACTGGTCACCCCAGTGGGTCAGGAAATGTGTTTTGTTCAGGCTTGGTTGCAGATCCTGTCTTAGCAGATACTGAGCAGCAAGTCCCAGATCTTATATTTACAGGGTGATGAGGGATCCCAAATTAGGTTGTGAGTTTTTTAGTGCAGGGACGGTTCTCTTATATTTTTTTGCAGCATCTAGTGCAGTAGGGTTCTACTCAACACTTCCAGATGTTAGCCCTAATATAAATGCAATAAAAGTAAATTAAATTCAGAGTGGGTTTGTGTTCCTGCAATCTGTGCCATGCCCTGCTGCTTGTACAGGGGGCTGTTGTCACCCACTCTGACTGTTGTGCTGACTCAAGTAGGGCTTGAGATGAGAGTGGAAATTTTCAACCCTCTGCAGCAGGAATAGCCAACTGGGACAGCTCTGAGGTGTCCCTGCTGTTCCCTGCCGTTGTGTATCTCCATGTGCAGATGAGCAGGCATTCCCAGGCTTTTCCTTAAACTTCTCTGTGGACCAAGCAGATCCCCACAGTGTAGGGAGGGTGCTGTTACTCACCAAGCGGGGCTTAAAAGTGGGCCTTGGATTTCATGAGCTGCTGTCTTGCTGGGTGATATCTACAGCTCATTTTGACCTAAAATCTGCCTTACCTCAGTAATACCCATCTGTTTTGAAAGAGCCTTCAAATCCGTGTTATTCCCTGATAAAATAACTAGAAGACATGGTCTAATAGATATGGCACACTGTTCACAAGGACCCCGCTTCTTTTCTTGGCTTTGCTGTGCTCTCACTGTATGATCTTGGGCGAACTGCTCCACCAATCTGTTCCCCTGTCAGCACACATCGTCTTAGATCATCAATTCTCTGGAGCAGACACAGTCCCTTAGCACGTTATGTTTTAGCATCTACCATTATGAGGCTCCGGTCTCTGTCGGGACTTCTGTGTGCTGCAGAAATACAAATAGTTGCAGCTAATAATAGTACTAAATCTGTGTGGCTCTTCAGAGATAAGTAAAGGGCAATGCTTCTTTCTCCAAGGAGCAGGCAGGATAAGTACTTTATTTTTGTCTTTGTCTTTTTCTAATTATAAAGAAAAAGGCAGCCAGTAGACATGATTAAAAAAAGGAAAGAAAAAAACTAAAGGAAGGCTGCAGTAATTTGGTATTTTTAGCTCCAGACCTGCTACTTGCTGTGTGAAGCCAATCTTAGGATCGTGGCCTGAGTCTGGTTCGTATCCGTGTTTGCCAGGGATAGAAATCGTTTGGAGCCTTATATTGACAGTTGGCTCAGTATTTGGGCTAATCCTATAAAACCACCATGCATCTTGGTGCAACTTTCAGTATTTGCTGTGAACAAAAGTGTCAGGAACGTTACAGATCAGACGTGGGAAGCTTCACTTGGCCAGTACATGGCAAAGCTCTGGACTGGAACGATAAGGGGTTGGGATGGAGCTGAGCGTGGCAGAATGGTTCGCCTTCGGAGAAGAGAAGTCAACTTTTGTTTGTTTCTGTATGCTGTGGGATTTTTTCAATTATTATTTCATTTCCAAAGAAATGCAACAGCAACAACAAAAGGTCTTAAATATTCAGGAGTGAAAACAATAGATTTGAAAAGGAAAACAAAAAGTTAGAGCCAGCTCTGGCATTGGTGGACACTTGGCTCTGAGGGAAGCGAGAACAGCTTGGATTTGCATAAATTGCATACTGCGGGTCAGAAAGCAGAGTCAGAATTATGCTTTCATTGCAGTGGCATGAATGGGAGCACATAATTGGCATTCTTCCCCTCTTGATCAGATGCCTCCTTCAGGGGATCTCTGCACCCAATACGTTGCGACTCATCCATTCACTGCCTGGCAAGGATAGGGCTTTTGTTTTCAAATTATGATTTTTCTATTCTCTGATTTCTTCCATAACCTGGGAAAGCCCCAGCCCTCCCCGCCGTGCATGGCCCTTTGTTTAGGAGAACAAGCAGAGGTCACGCTGTGCTGAATGGAGCTGTTGTTGCATCACCCCCTGTGCATGTTCCTGTGCTTCTGGCTCAGCATGGAGCTGTCGACCCCCAGGGCCATGGTCGTGGTGCTCCATGTTGTGCACCTCCCCTCCAGTTCATGGAGTCCTGCATTTCTGAGTCCAAAGAGATGATGAGTGCGTTTGTGATCAGTCCAGTAAGGCTTTCTCCAGGGATGTACAAAGATGCTTGTCTGGGACAAGCTTAGCGTGTCTCTTGGTCAAATCCAGGGCCTGGCTTTCTTTTCCATTATTGGACTTAATAGCTTTTTTTGCATTTTATGATTTCCAGCTCAGTCCCAGCGAGGACTTGCTAGCAGATTCAGGTTCAGCAAAACACTTAAGTGCATGCTTCACCTGAGCCGCAGCCAGGCCCTCGCCAGGACTCGGGCGTATATTTGCTTCAGATGGTGCATATGGCAATTGCTTCCAGCAAGTGCACATGGTGCTGCTAAAAACTCATGTCCATCCAGACGTCGGTAGCCACATGGAAGCCTTTCCAGCTGGATGTCAGGTCCTGGTCATTCTCCCTGTGTGGTTCTTTGTTAGCTCTGCCTGCCCAGGACTTCCTCTCTCAGCCTGGATGCATGTTTGCAGTTTCCTTCTCCAGAGCCGCTGGGCAGACCAGGTGCCTCGTGGCACTTTGTCCTGTCATTTCCTGGGACCAAGCCCACCCTGCTGTTGATCTCGGAGCAGTTCAGCAGCAGTGGCAAATAGCAACTAACAGCTATTGATGGCTGAGGTCTGCCTCTTCATTTATTCACAGACAAATGTTTTAACCTGTCAGTGTTAAGAAATCATATTGATTGGAGAGATTTTGTTTTATTCCTTGGGTCTGTTAGTCAAAAGGGCAGTTCCTCCGTTAATATCTTCCTGCCGCGGGCTTGGTTCTACTGTACCTTGTCTGGAAAATCTTTTATTTTCAAGGCACAGGGAATATGGTCTTTATAAAATATAAACTATGGGAATTTTCATTCCCCTCTGGCTTTAGGAGGAGGAGAGCAGCTGGTTGAGAGTGTATGAGAAAGGCTTTATCTGCTATATTTTGGTTACTGCGCTTTGAGTGATGGGTTTAATAATTGATAGAGCAATTTAGCAATGATCCATAATCCTGAAAGAAGCCTACGCTCCCCTCCCTCTCCCTCTCCCTCCCTTTCTCCTTCCCTCTGAGACTGACAGGCTGCTCTCAGTGGTTTTGTCTGCAAAATTTCATCCCTTGGTTTCTGTAAACAGCCTGACATGGGAGAGGGGGGAAGAAAGCAACTGTTTCTAAATCTTTTGTCTTGCTTCCACAAACAGCTGCACTGCTTTCTCCAGCTCTGGGCTTCAGTCATTTATTTTCTCACATGCTTTTGCTGAAGAGAGCAGGAGGTTTGCTTTAAGGCCCTAACCTAAATGAAATGTGTATGTGCAATGTATATAGGAGAGCACAGTGGTGCAGAGCCTCCCAGCAGGGACCCCTCCCTCCCCATTTAAACCCAGGCTTTGTTCATGGCTGAATCCAGCTTTCTTAATCCCAAGAAAGGTGCATAGGGATGGCTTGATATGTAAGTGTGGTTTACTTGACAGTCTTCCAGGATTAACCTATGGAAATTGCTTTTTCCAAGAGCCTCATGTGGAAGGTGGCAGCGAGGATTGGGATCCTCTTGGAGTCCCTGATACGTGTCTGTGTGACACCCCGTTTTTAAAGATGGATGCAAAGCTGTAGCAGCATGGGGCTGTGTTTCCAGGTGCAGAGTGTGCACTCCTCCATGGGGATAGGGGGTTTCCCGTGTGGGATGCCCATCTCTCTCTCCATCCATATTAAGTGCAGGCAGAGAGTGGAAAAGATAAAACAGGAAAACGAGACACACATATAAGCAGGAGAGAACAAGAGATGAGGTTATAGGTACTGAATATGTGTTGAGGCCAAGGCAGAGTGAGGAGAGGGAGGAGGTGCAGCCTGGCAGAAAGCCAGGTATAGGCATAGTCAAGTGAGAGGTATTAAATTATGTTTTTCCGTATGTATTACATAGATGCCAGATTGACAATAAGTTGTAATTAAGCATGACATAAAGTCAGCTGTGCACAGCTGTATTATTCCTTAAAATTACAAGGGGTGAGGTCCTTTGGGCACAGCAGAGTTTATGGATGCTCCACCATGGGAGGTCTCTAAGACAAGCTAGCTGAATGCTTGCCAGGACTGACACAGACACTGACTGGATGGCCCAGGATCGGGGCAGGGAGGGAGTGGGTGACTTTCCTGGGGTCCAGGCTAGCCCTGTCCACCTCTGACACCATCCTCTGGAGTATTTTCACCCTTCCCGGTCAGCACCCTGGTGGAACATGAGCAGTGTCAAGGGGTGGGTAGTCTGGTCTGCCTCTGTGATTTATTTCCTGTTAAATACCCTTAGCTAGCTAGGAGAGGCCCACCAGGCTTGGTTGATAATTACTCCAGTCAAGTTCAGAAGTAGTTGTTGTGTAACTTGCTCTGTGTTTTTAAAAGACAGAACTGTGTGTGTATGTACAGTTGATAAAAACACCCTGGCACCTGTGCCTGTACCACCTGAAACACTCCCAGCTAAGTAGCATTTTGCCTGACCTTCCTAGTGAGAAATGTATCGTTATTATACCTTATAGAGTTAGAGTAGTTCAGGTGAGAGGGGGCCTTGGGAGGTCATTTAGTCCAGCCTGATGGTCAAAGTAGGCTCTGCCATGAGATCAAGATCAGGACTTTGTCTTGCTGGGTCTTAAAAGCCTCCAAGGATAGCAACTGCACAGCCCCTCAGGGCAGCCTGTGCTGGTGGTTCATTTATCAGCACAGTGGAGGTGTTTTCCCCATTCCCAGAGGGATCCTCTCCTGTTTCAGTTTCTGTCACCTCTACCTTCTGCTACCCACCTGAGTGAAGAGCTTGGCACCATTTTCTCCATGTGGCAGAGGAGAAGGGGGCAGGCTGCTACTGTGTATGCCGTGGTCTCCACTGAGGTTGCTCCGCTTCACCCATCCACTGGGGTCCCCAGGCTGAACGTGGTGTCCAGATGTGGCTGGAGGTGGGACACCACATTCCTTGGTCTGCTGGCCCTGCTCCAGAGATGCTGTTGGCCCAACTACTACCAGGGTCTTCATTTCAAGCCCACTGCCCCTGAAGTCAAGGTGCTCATGGGCCATTCCAACTGAGTAGTTCCCCAATTGTCACCTGGGCTCAGCTGTCCAAGGGGCTGAACCTGGCTTTTGTCCTGGCTGCATGTCAGAAGGTCCCCATTGGCCCATGGCTCCTGCCTGTCCAGGTCCCTCTGGGTGGCACCCCAGCCCTCGAGTGCATGGCCAGGTCTCTCCAGTCTGCCATCACCTATAAACTGGACGGGAATGCACTCTGCCTCTTCCTCGGGACAGTGATAAAGACATTAAATAAGACTAGGCCAAGAAAAACCCCTGTGGTACCTCACTGGTTACCAGCCTCCAGTTTATATTTATGTCCTGTAAGATAAACCATCACTGAAGGCTGAGTGGGTCCAGCTTCTAGTCCTTTGAGCTAATTCAGGGGGGTTTTTTAAGTGTTGTAGACTAATCTTGAGGGATGGGCCAGGGCAATATGAGCAATGCAGTGTTGGAGCTCCCCTCTAGTGGTGGTTGTGCAGGTTATCTGACAGCCTTGGAAAAGGCTCTGGCTACACCCACAGCCCTTTCCAGAAACCAGCTGTACCTGTGTTTGATCTGTGAAATACAGGGCTTGCTAGAAGGCCCTGTAGAGGCACTGTCCTTCCTTATCACCCAACCCAGCACATCTTTGTGGGCACACAACATACTGTGACAGATTGAGTGGCGTTCCTCAGTGGTCCTTTGCCTCCCCCAGGAATACCTCTGTGTTGACTAACCTCTCCAGAGTTGGAAGTTTATGCTGGAATCTAAAAGGCGTGGTGTGGCTGCATGTTCTGGGATAAGTCCTGACTCTCAGGGCTGTCCCTTGGTGGGATTCTGCTGGATTGCTGTTTCCCAGCATGGTCCAGAGATCTTGGCAGTTCTTGAGGCCCTACGGCCTGCAGAGCTCTTCTACTTCTGTATGGGCTTCATCTGGGCATCTGAGCCAACTCCAGCAGTCAGGGATGCAGGAGAAATGCAGAGGTCCTGCTGTGCTGTGAGGCCAGCAATGAGGGTGAGCCCAGCACTCCCCTGCAGAGTGACACAGGTGGGCTCTGGAGCTGCTTTCCTGATCACTGCATGGGATGGGGAGTGAGCAGGCGAGCAGGAGCTCTGTGTGCTTATAGGTGTTAAGCTCTGGCCCTGATGGCTGTCTTTATCACAGACACAAAGTCTGCAAATGCCCAGCCCTGGAGCAGGTGGCCTTAGTCTGGGGGTTACCAGTATTTGATGTCTGCATCCATTTCAGGTGTCTGTGTGAGTGGAGAGGCGGAAGGGTGAGGGAAATAGCAACTATAACCTTTCACTTCCAGAGTATGAGCCTGTCTCCTTTTACATCCTTCCACTTAAGAAACGCTTTGGAGTCTGAGAAGTACAGAGGGACAAAAAAAAGATTCTGTGTGCATTCCACCTCCATTACCTAAGAGTTAAGGGTATTCTGCATCCCACAGTATATGGCAATAAAAGGTGGATATCTCCACAAAATAAAAAAGAGTCAAATGAGAGGTATGAGAAAGAGTCCTTAAAGGTGCCAAAGAAAGGGTTCATCTGAGAGGAAGATAGAACTCTGTTATTGAATAAAAATCCTTTTGCAAGACACGCAAAGGATGCAATTCCTTGTCCTCACAAGAGGTATCTCAGTGCATGGGAGAGCATGAGCCTTGAGAGATGTGAAGCCCTGGGCATGCAGCTGGTCAGTGCACCCCTGCTTGGGCACAGGAGTTCAGCTCCTGCCTCTCTACCTCTGCCCAGGGCTTTGTGAGTGGAGATGGGAAAGCTGCTGCTTCCCAAAATTCCGGCTTTATCAGGTGGGATGAGCAGGTAGGATAAGACAGGAGCTGTGTGTGCAGCTCAGAGACATCATCACTGGAGGTCTGTGTGCGCTGCCTGCAGCTGCCGCCAATCTTCTTCGAGAAGCAGGAGCACTCTGCTCAAGGTGCCAGCAAGTGTCAAGTTTTGAGTTATATTTTTGTCTGATATGTATACTTGCCCATGAAGGACTCTGCTGAGACTATCACGCTTGGCCATGGGACCCTACCAGAGGTGGTAAATTATCCCTGAGGAGGGCAGTTTGCAGGGAAGTTATAAAATTCAGAAAGAGCCCAGCTCTCTGAATCCCAGTCTGTGGAAATGAATTTTTTTGGCATTTGTTTTTAATGTCCTGTGATGTGTGGGTGAAAAAGCCAGTGAGCTAGACTGGTAATTAATTTTCCTGACAGAAACACCAGACAATGAAATTACCCTGCCACAAAGCAGGGTTGCTAAAGTAAATACTCCGCCAGCAGCAGGCCTGAAAGCAGGACAGGGTCATGTGTGAGGTGCAAGCGAATGATGAGATGGCACTTCTGTTTCTGGGGACCTGCGGGCACTGCCAGCACGTGGACCCTGGTGCCCTGGGGCACCAGCACCGGCAGCTCTCCGGTGTACATGGGCACGTTCAAGCTGGGCTCCAGTGATGGGGGACTGGCTGGACCCAGTGCTCAGCTGAGAAACAGGCCACCCTTTGCTGTCCAGGCAAGTAATTCAGTCGGAAAGGGGTAGGAGATGTGGGAAACGGGGGTGGGCTGGCTGCTTTTCTTCTGGAGACAGAGGCTCTTGGCAGAGCTCTTCAGTCTTTCCCAGACTGGTGGCAAGTGGTTTCTAAGTCTTTGGTCTATGCTGGTGAGATTTGTGTGAGCTGTAGAACAGGTTGCGCCTGCACGTGCAAAAGGGGAGTGCCTTTTGTTGGGAGACTTCGGGGCAGCTCATGGGAGAGGAAGGACAGGAGGGGCAGAGTTTTCTATTTTTCTTCTGTGTGTCTTGTACTGGAGGCAGGAATTAACTGTGTCAAGAGTGTCACAGATACACAGCCAAAAAACGGGCAGAGAGCAGGAAATGGGGATGTTCTTGCATGTATCAAGGTATCTGGTAAGCAGCTGCCATTGTGTCTGTCAGACAAGATCCTCACCACAATCGAAAGGCTGGGTGAGTCTGCATTAAAAAACCTGTATTGATGGCACAGAAAACACTTCCCTGTGCAGCCATGGAGAGATCTGCTGAAGACCTCAGTGCAGTTCCGCGAGGATCTGCTGCCGTGTGAATCGTCCTTCTGATTTATGATTGCAGTACTCTGATGTGCACACTTTAATAGGGCATTTTGCCTTGTTGCACAGTGTTAGCAGCTGCAGAATGGAGAAATTCCACACAAGAACTGGTTAAGAGATGGAAACTGTTTTCTTTTCTTTCGGGAAAGAGAATTATACCATTCTTATTGCTGAGCTAAATCTGAGTGCTTTTAGGAATACAAGGATCAGTTGTGGAGTGGACTGCATGCACATTTTAGGACCAGAGTTATTTAATGTATTCATTATCTGTAAAAAGTGCTGGACCAGTAGTGAAGTGTTCAAGCATGCAGATATCACAGACTTGCTTAGGTTAGGCTGCAGAAAAGAGTGAGGAGTATTCAAAGGACTTGATCTAGATTACAGAAAACATTATGCCAGATCAGTGCAGTACTGAAAGGCAGTAAACATTGGAAGACAAAAAATGAACTATTTCTGCATAATTTTATGTCCTAAATTAACTGCCGCTCCTCTGGAGAAAGGACTGTGTGTCTCAGAGGATCTCCCAGATAAAACATCTGCTGAAATGCCTCATGTCACTCCAAAAGCAAACAAAATATTAAGCTTAGGGAAGACTGGAATGCGAAAGCGTTCTGCAAATAGTGTAAAATAAGTCTGGGGAATATCTTCATGTTTAACTCTTTCTAGGTCTGTTTAGCCTGTCTTCAAGAAGTCATGTCAGGAAGGGGAATTGTAGAGTCAGACAGTGGAAATGGACTGAAACATCCATGGGATGGTAAACTAAGAAGCCAGAATCTGCTGCAGATTCTGTGGGAGAACAGGGCAGAGGTATAAAAATAGCTTGCACTAAAAGACAGGTGATTCGAGCACTTCCATCTTCAACTATAGACCAATCTGTGTGAGCCTGAAGTGAGAGGTGTCAAATTTAAACCTGATGAAGGAAAATCAGGCTTTAAACAGCTAAGATGCTATTGAAAGCAGAAGGTTGCCTGTGGAACTCCATGCCACAGCATGTGATTGAAGTCAAGATCTCACCTTGTCTTAAAAAACAGACACATTTATGTCAAGAAAGAGAGGAGTTCCACATTAGGTACTATATGCAGAAGGATTTTATGCATCTATAACTGAACATGAAGAACAATGTCCACCCAGTAGAAGTTCAGAGGTATTTTATCAGTGGACGAGTTCTTTCATTACAGAGTTTGTAGCATCCTGTACCAAAATGCTTGGCATTGGCCATCTCAAGCAGGCAGAGCACTACTCCACAACTCCCTCCTTCACATGGCAAACAGGAGGTATCTGCTGGCTGTAAATCTGGAAGCCTGTGTGGTGTCCAATACCTGTTGTTCTTGTGGTGTCTTCATGACTGCTTAATTCAGTTAATAAGGTCTTTTTGTCTTAGGGCACTCCCTTTCCATGGAAGAATCTCAATTATGACGTGAAGACTGGGAGAAAGCCACAGTGAGTGCTGACTGTGGTGTACAGGGGGCACCATATCACTTAGATCTAGTGCCCTTCTCACAGGCATTCAATTGTTCTGAAATGATCATCGATTAGGTACTTAATAGGCAAAGATTGCAAATAATGCTTAGGCTCGATTGTGTAGTGTGAAAACCAGCTTTCCATAAGTAAAGTAAAATAAAACTATCTCACCACCTCCCCTCCCTACAAGGATAGGTCTGGATTAACAGAATGAATGATGTTGTGTTTAGTTGCATTTTATGAGTTTAAATAATAGGGGCACTGGTTTGTGCTTTTCTTCCCAACAGCGGAGATGCAAAGCTGCTTTTGCGTGTAAAAAATAAATTTTCTCCTAATTACTGCACTACAGAAAGCGGAGCTTAAGGGAAAACCCACTGGACAGCCAAAGACTCAGGAGAAAAAAAAATTAGAAATTTTAGAATCTCAAATTCTAGGTCATCGCTTCTTACAGGGGTCTGAAGGTGTTGGCAGCGTAAGTGTGGGGAGAGGGGGAAGGAGGTGTGTTCTGCACAGGACAGCAGTGCAAGTGGTTTTTATGAACAGGGAGTTTTCTACAGATAATCGTGTTGGGAATATCCCTGTAGTCCACCCCTCCACTCCCTCCACTTGAGTTAGTGGGAGGGATTTGAAGTTCAGGCGATGCGTGGCTGAGCTCTCATTAGTGACCAGGGACATTTCGTTCACAATGTGGAAGGCAGACAGGGAGAGGCAGATGGCTTTGAATGCAGGATTTACATAGTAATGAGATTCAGGTCACCATAGCTGTCTTTTTCTCTCTGCATTTTGTCTAGGTGTCGAGTAGTGTGTAGGGATGACAGGGATGACGGAATAGGGAGGAAAGGAGGAAAATTAACCCCTTATTCATAAGGAGAGGTTGATGTTAGAATAAAAAGTTTGTCACAATGGACTAAAGAGCAGTAGGGTATGACAACAACAAGCACAGATGAAGCTAGAAGGGCTAAAGGTAGTCACTTTTTAAGTTTCTGGCTTGTTTTTTGTGGCAATGACACAAAGAATTCTAACTCTAAAATCCTGCAATTTCCTGTAATTTTTATGTTCTGCCTTGCTGGTTTGAGAATAGTTTGGGGCTTTTATTGTTACAAGTCAACCCGAAGTTGGGGAGGTTTGTGGACTGAAGATGGGGCATGGATTCTTGCTTGGGGCCTTTGCTTCTTTCTTTGGAAAAAATTTACCCATTTTGCTTGGTTTCTTGGCTAAAGACTTGTCTTCACATGACTGTGTAATGGCGTGATTAAAATATAATATTTTCCACTGCAATTGGTAATCCTTAGTATGATCTCACTAGTGTCAGATCTTATCCTGATGACAGATGGGAAACTGGGAACCATGGGTCCTATTTCGAGCTTTGGATGGTGGCACTTGATTTGCTCAATAGGCAACTCCAGGCATTCCCAAAATATGCTTCAGGGCCCGTGAAATCCTGAGGCTATATTTAAAATTATGAATTTAAAGCAATGTGTGTTTCTTTTATCTGTCTTCTGGATTTTTTTCTTTATACTTAGAAGGAAAGTAAGTTATTCTTTCTGGACATCACCTGACTCCAGAAGCTGGAGCTTTAGAAATGTTGCAAGAACAGGAGAGAAGCTTTAGGTGATCCTTGTGTAAAATAGGAACTGTGTCACTTAACTGAATGTGGACATCTAGGCAGAGGTGGGAAAAGTAAGGAAGGTGTTTGTCTGTGTTTAGAGTTTGCAGTATTTGAAAAGTACTTTTGGTTCTTTCACCCAGAAGTTTGTGAAATGCTGAGCATTTGGGGCACTAAGGTCAGGGTTCATCTGGTCTCACCATGGCTGCTTGAGTTGAGCAAGCTCATCTACGTGGTCATACAGACCTTCTCAGCAGCGGTGGAGAAGGATTGAAACCACCCCAAGACAGAGGGACAGACTCCCCTTGGAAGGGGAAGGGGCAGAGGTGCTTTGGTGGCATTTCCTGAAGTGACAATAAATGCACAGCCAGAGTGTTGCTGCATTTTGACTGTTTGGGCTGAAAGGGAAAAGAAAATCTAATCAGGCGCCTGGGACAGACTGGGAAGGGAAGGCTTCTTGGCTACTTCCTCCTGAGGAAAAGGCTTAGGTCTAATAGATCTAATTACGTTATTTCTCCATTTTATTGTTACAGCCATTTGTTTAAAAAGTCAGTAATCCTTTTATACCAGTCCTGTAATGATTATTTAATGTCTGGCTGTTTGTGAACCCACTGAGCTGTGTGAACAGAGGATGCTTCACTGCAGGGAGGCTGCATGGTTCTCTGCAGGACAGCAAGCTGGGCCTGAGAGCCTCGAGTGGGGGCCTTAATTGGGTGGCTTCATATTCCCACTTGCTGAATGAAAATAATGGTAGTTCTCTACTTTACAAAATGCTGTGAGACGTAGGGCTGTCTCTTGGCTACAGCCAGAGTACTCCTCTGCAGGGATAAATACTCACCAACAGATATTTGGTTAGAGGCACTTTGCCAGTGACCAGTGGGTCCCTCAGCTCTGTCAGAGCACTGACACTTGCTGGCAGCAGCTTCATGAGTGTCACGATGGGCACCGGCTGCCCTACGCCAGCCGAGTGGGTCTGCTCCCCTTGCTGATGTTTTCTGACCTCTTGCTTTGCAGAGCCCCTGAAATCATCCTTGGTTTACCCTTTTGTGAAGCAATCGATATGTGGTCATTGGGATGTGTCATTGCAGAGCTGTTCTTGGGCTGGCCGTTGTACCCAGGAGCCTCAGAGTACGATCAGGTGGGTATGGATGTTGCCGTGGGTGCTGGTAAGTGCTCAGATGTTTTTCCCTTCTCTTGTTGGAGTGAATGGATGCCAACTTTTTCACTTTTGCTAATGATGGATCTGTGTTTCCTGCTCTCCCAAGTCAGCCTTGTCATTATGCACCTGGGGTGGTTGTTCCAGGTAAGCAGTGTACTGCTTGGTACACAGGCTTTTAAGACCTGACCTCCTGAGTGAAATCTCAGTCAGGAGTCAGCACTGCCACCGACTGCAGAGCTCTGTACCTGTCTCTCCTCACTGAGCAGAGCAGGCACCCTTTCTCTGCTGTAACAGCAAGTGCTGTATAAAGGCTTATTTGTTAGAAGACACTGCACAAACTCAGCTGCGTTTCATAACCCCTTTTATGAGAGTGCATATTAAAAGCAATGACAAGAAGGAGAACGTTGGCATTGATGTAGGTTTCCAGTTAATATAAGCTGTCGTCCTTTTTCTCCCTATAGGCTTCTATGCCCTTTTTGTAGTCCTAAAACCGATAATGCAGCAGCAGCTAGAGCCAGGGCTGTAGAATACTTTACATTCCCATAGTATTCTTCAGCTGATCTTAGCTGTCTGCAAATGTGGTCTGAAAACGGTCTTTTTTCTATTAGGAAAAAATAAAAATGTAAAAAAAAAAGGTAGGTTAATAAATAAGTTTTTCATATACTGAAATGTTTTCTTCAATCTTCTTTTGAAACTGGTATTTTTTTAATCAAAGCTCTAGAGGTAAAATTTGGCAGGAGAAATAACTTGCAGCAAAAGAACAGGGCTTTTAGTGACCCTAAAGGAAATCAGATGTAGCTTGAAAACTTACAAGTGTTTGAAAATCACATATGAAGCATGAAGAGTAGATTTTTCTCTTCCCTGTTGAACCTCAAAAGCCGTAAAACACACAGCTGAAAAAGAAATCACCATACCTTACTGGCCAGCTTAACTGCCCAGCACAAAGCTTCCTCTGGTGAAGTACGATGAGGGCTCCTGGGGAGCTGGGAAAGGGATAGGGGCTGATCGTGGCCCCTTGCTGCAACACTGGCACTGGGCTGGAAGCAGGATCCCAGTGCCCCTCAGGTACATGGGCTGTGATGGACCTAAGGAGCAGCAGAGCTGAGCAAGCCATGCACAGTGAACCAGGGCCTTAGTGCTTGGAAATGGTTGAAACCTTGGCTGCTTTTTATGCTTTCATTTATATAATGTTTCTGTCCTTTTCTGTATCTTCTCTCAAAACCGCTTTCTGTTTTTCCTGAGAATTTTCTAGAGTAGATGACTGGTTTTAGTAGTTCTGCAGAGTTTGCAGCAATTTTGCAGAATGAAGCTATTCCGGAGTCAGGAGGTGCCAAAGTTAAGGTTTTGTGTGGCTCCCCAGGCATGTGTGACATCAGTCTTTAACTGAGTGATCACAGACCCTTCCTCCTTTATAAATAAATAAAAGTTGGAGATTCTGGTAACACGTGTATAGTGTGTTTTAGCTGTGTGGATGCCAACGAGGTCATGCTTGTGGATGTAACCCAAATAATGTCATGTAGTCAGCAGAGACAAAGTACTGCACATACCATGAGGGTGTCACTTCATTTGAGTGTCTGTTTCACCTAAGTCACTTCACAGTCCTCGGTTTTGAACTTCAAACTGCTCCTGGGACAGGCTGTGTGCTCACATGGAGGAAAACCAACAAGAGTTAGAGAGCAAATATCAAATTGCTGAAATTAATTCCTGGAGAGGAGAGGGTGACATAAAAAGGTGCGAAGTGGCAAGACACCATACTGAAATCACTGTGTGGGTCTTTCTCTTTGACCTCTAAAAATTTAGGGACTTTCCTCTCTTTGTCCTTAGGCCTTGTGGGAGTACACTGTAAGGGTGAGTTTCCAGTGATGTCTGTGATGAATGGAGGGAATTCCATACGGAAGTTCTCTTCCTCTCATTCCTTGCACTGAGTTTTTTTGAGTGAAATCTTAACTACGTGCTACATTTTCTCTGTTTTTGTTCGTTCCATTGTTTCAAATGCCTCCTGCACTCCTTCCAGGAAGACCTCCAGAGGTCTTCACAGGACGAGCAGTGACCTCTCACCCTTCTCTTTCAGATTCGCTACATTTCACAGACACAGGGCTTACCAGCAGAGTATTTGTTAAGTGCAGGGACAAAGACTACGAGGTTTTTCAACAGGGATACAGACTCACCATATCCCTTGTGGAGGCTGAAGGTAGGAAGACATTCCCTTGTTTCTTTTACCTTACAGTTGTTAGTTGGAAGTGAGGAGACATTCAGGTCACCTCAGAGACGAAGTCTCTGTTTTCTTGCAGTGCAGCACAGAGGTAGGGGTGGGTATTGCCCAAGGCAAAACCACCATCCCTGAAGTCTGCAGCCCCTAACACACCTGCTCGGCATTGCAATGTGGGAAATTCAAGTCCAGAATTGACCTGGAAATCCCCCTCTAAGTAGTCCATGAATTGGTGTGTAGTGGGCAGACTTGCTGTATTATGTAATGCATTGGGGGATAAAAAAGGCAACCATTTTGATTCCTAGAGTCAAACTCTCTAGTAGTGCAGGTGAGCCCTGAGAGTCCTGTGCCAGCATTTTTGGCTGCACGCTCTCCCCAAGGAGAGAGGCCAGTGAGCTTCTGGCTGTCGTGGGATGCTGCACCTCATGCTGGGGTGGGTGTAAGAGACCCACCATAGCTGGGAGAATCCTCAGAAGGGAAAGAGAAGAGATAAATAACCTTGTGACACCAAAGATGTCACATAACCGTAGCGGAGATCGTGTACATGGTGTCTGGTCGGGTATGAGAGACACAGTGGTCTCTGATGAGGACAGAACGAGGCACATGTGGGAAGTGGCACATAACCTGCAGCTGATTGCAGGGCACTGTTGCTCATTGTCTGTGTCCTGTTTTGAGCAGACGCCAGATGATCATGAGGCAGAGACAGGGATTAAGTCGAAGGAAGCAAGAAAGTATATTTTCAACTGTTTGGATGATATGGCACAGGTAAGAGCACTGGTGAGTAACCAGCAAGACTGTTTACATGCTTTCCAGCAACACTAACAAAAGGGAATTAATTACATGAGTTCTCTGTGTATCCTTTTCTTGTGCCAGCTCCTGAAAAATACCAGGATTATGCCTACCAAATTAGCTGTTATAGCTGCTTTGTAGGGGTGTAGGTGCACGTAGGGACACGTGGGCTTGACATGCTGTAGTAAAGCAGCCTTGGAAAATGGCTAAGTCATGTCCCTGAGTGTTGAAATTCTGCGTTTTCTCTTGTCTCTGCAGTGCTCTTCTGTGTGACCACTGGCAAGTCAGTTCTCTGTGCTTTAGTATGTCTGTTTGTTAAAGGGTGGCATTGGAAACATTCACCATGGCCTCAGAAGAGTGTGCTCTCTGTAAACCTGGGGGAATGGGAAGTACTCATTCACTGTGTCAATTCCAGGTGCTTCTGAAAGCTAACCCCAGCATAACCACTCCTGTGATGAGAATTTGTGCTAACAAAAAAACCAATGTGCAAAACTAGCCCAACACTAGCACAGAACTGGAGTTTGTGCTAGCAAAGTCTAAACGTTGTAGCACTGACAAGTAAACATGCAGAAATGGAAGACTGGAATCAGAGGAGACTGTATAATCCATGAAATAACATGTCTTTTTTTTCCTGGCACCTGATAAGTGAATGGGATGTTTCTCATAAACCTACTGACAATTTTTATGTATTTGATATATTTTTTGCTCATAGGACACATAGATAAGTATGTGATAGCACAGTACTTTATATGATAAATCCACTGATTATCAGAGCTTGCCTGCTACCACATGGAAACTGTTCATCTTCAGTGGAGGGTGACTAAGTGTTTCATTAGCCACTGACCCAGGCGAGCTGAACACTTAGCAGTCTGTCTGGAGATGTGACATGCACAGGCCAGATGACTGGCCACCACGGAGTCTGCCGTGGCTCTTCAGCAACTACTCCTTTAGGCAGGGAGGCTTGCAGGGCATGTGCTCCAACGAGGAGTAAACAGTTTGCTGGAGACCTGACCATCTGCTCTTGCCCTTTGGCGCTCACTCTTGTCCTTTCTCCTTTAGGTAAACATGACAACGGATTTGGAAGGAAGTGATATGTTGGTGGAAAAGGCAGACCGGCGGGAGTTCATAGATCTGTTAAAGAAGATGTTGACGATAGATGCAGATAAGAGGATAACACCCATTGAAACTCTGAGCCACCCTTTTGTCACCATGACACACTTGCTCGATTTCCCTCACAGCACGCAGTATGTGGCTTTTGTTTCCCTTGGGCTTGGAATTGAGGGGTGGAGAGGGGAGAGCTGGTTGTGGTGGAAACCAAGTATATCTGAGGGGCTTTGTTAAGGTGCTTAAGCCCTAAGTTTCAATCTTTTCTGGTAAAAAAAAAAAAAGAGGACTGCCAACTCAAGGTTGCAAGAATTGTGTTGTAGGTGCTTGGCATTTAAAATGCTGCAGTGTGTGCTACATTAATTATGTAAATACTCAATAATTACATATTTTTGCATTAAAATGGAGAAGAAATTATGCAATTAGTGCTGAAAGTATCAGTCTGTCTCAAAGTAATATAGTCCTGATTGTTACTGGAGTAATCAACCCTATCTCCAGTGGGGAGCTGATCTTTCCTCCCAGAACCTTCACATCATGCAGGGGTCAATTTGGGGCTGTTTGGGTTTTAAGGGAAGAGCTGTTCTGGAGCAGATTGTTTTACAGGTGTAAGCAACAGCACAAGGAGTTCACCTTTGTTGTTGTCCACCTGTGTCACCTTAAATGCCACGCTCTGACCTCAGCTGACACATGTGGAATGGGGACAGGCTCCAGTGCCCGATGGAGATGTGAAGAAGTGTCGTGCCTGCAGGCCTGACTGCCCCTTCTCCTAAGGCTGCACCACAGAGCACAGCAGCCTGAAATGCAGGATACCTGCACCCAGCCCCTTGCCCACGCCCAGTTCACACAGGGCCAGGCTTCTCAGGTGTAAGTGAAGTAGGCAGACATATAGTGGGAGTTTTCCAAAGCCTTCAGGATACCTAGCTTTGAACATCCTGCCCTACCACACTTGGCCGTTCAAGGTGTTTTTGCAGGCTGTCCCTTCCACTTGGCAGGAGAACAATTATTGGCACAGTGCTGTACTTCACTGGGTGCCATTTGCATGAGTGTTTAAAGGCTGTCAGGAGCTCAGGTGCAAAATTAAAGGGGCCTGCTTGAAAAGCCGCAGAGTATGTTTTTGTGCTGCAGAGCAACAGGTGACTCTGTCAGCTCCCCTGCCTGTATGTGTGGCTGCGGTATTTTGAGTTTGTTTAAGGTAGCTTTCCCTCTTTGAAGGATCTGTAGCTGCCTTTTTGTTGCATTTATCACAGGATAAGAGCAGCTGCTTACCAGAAGGTAGTGGGTGCACGGTCTGTGCAGACCCAGACTTATCCTGCACAGCCATCTTTGAGTATTGTTACCTATAAATAGATAGCAAGTGGTAAATGAAAACAAGATGGGAGATGCTTGTGCTGAACACGGAGAAAGTAAAGTTTCATATAAAAAACATTTGAAAATAAAAAATGACAGTATTTTCTAAGTGTGCATCATAGACAAAAGTCTCTTAATTTGCAACAGTCCTTCTTACTGTGCAACAACCGATTGTGAAAGATAGGAGAGATTTGTGACCTAATGCATTGCCATCAGAAATCTTTCCACTAACGCAACAGGCCATAACCACATCTTCATTTTTGAAGTGCTCACTTGTGGCTGCTCAGGCAGAGCCCCAGAAAGACTGAAAATATCACTGGGGCCAGTAGGAGTGAGAATTTTACCCAAATAAAGCATTCAGCATCACGTCTCTGAACACTAAATGCTGTGCCCGCTGGGTGCGTAACCCCGCGCAGCCCCTCCACGTTGGAAGCAGTGCTTGGCAAAGAGAGCAATAAGCTGCAACCAGTGTGGCAAGCTGATGGAAATTTTGTCTGTGATTACCTGTGGTTTGGAGAATAGAAACTTCAAAGCCTCAAGAGATGCAGGGAGCTATAATCTCTCTTGGAACTAAATCAGGCAGCAGAAAAAGTGAGAGTATATGAAAGTTGTAGCTTCTGGAAGGAATCTCAACTGTGGCACGTTTCAAAGGGGCTGCAAGGTTGAGCAGCATGAGAGGGGCTGTTCTGCTTACTTGCAAGCAGACAGCAAAGTCTGCTTGGCTCTCTATTTCACATACTTTCTGGCTCATAAATTGCTGAGTACTCCTCAGACTTTGTTTTGCTTTGTCCCTACCTTTTTTTTCCCCCCACATTTTTTAAAAGTAAAGACAGAAAACATGGTATTGCATTAGTAGAGCTTACACCTTGTTATATGAAACTGGTAACACACAGAGCTCACCACGTGCAGAATATGTACTCTTTCCAGTGCATTCTGCTTTTCACAGGGAGAACATATTCATACTTGACTGGAAAAAAAAGTGATCCAATAGCCTTTTACGTTTATTTGATAAGTGTTTGATTCTGCTGAATGTTCTGTGACCAACAGGTATAGTTCTGTAAGTGAGTGCACATTATGTGCAGCTGTGTGCAGTGTCCTGAGCCTGTCTTGTCTGCAGGTGTTTATGGCCCAGATCCAGCTGTCAAGGTATTACTTGTAGGAAAAGAGAGGTGACCATTTGAGTAAGAGACCAGAAAAGGATAAAAAGATCTAAGTCCTCTTCCTAATCAACCTTAAGGATCATATGGTTGTTCCTTTTGAAGGGAGATTTTGTTTCTTAAAAATTACATGAGGATATACCCCCTACCTCTAACAGCTTAGATCATTACAAAATGATCAGCATACAGCTGATTTTCACTGCTTGGAATTTCTCTTTTTCTGTGTTGGAATAATGGAAATAAAATAAATGCCTTATTCTTTTGAGGATGCATTTCAGACTCTGAGGTCACATTTGTAAAATCAGTTGTTATGGAGAAATTGTGGAAAACCTATACTGGTTTTTAGATGTCAAAAAATGAGATTGTATTAAAAATACAGTCTTGCACAGGTTTACCTCTTAACCTCTATATGCTTTGCTGTTCTAATTTTTAAAATGAAATATGGACAGTTTCACGTACCAGATGCCTACTGTTCTCTAGCAATGTAGAGAGTATTTCATCTCCTTTACTGGGGCACAAAATAGGATACTTCTCAAAATTCCCGTTGGTCTATCAATAACATTTAAGGGAAAGTCAGTGTAGAGGAAGAAGCTGTAATCGTTTCCCCAGAGATCCAATTCTCAGTGTGAGATAATCTCAGAACCAGATTTCCTCGGGGCATTGATGAATCTGATTTGGCATAACTTTTTTTGATATGAATTATCCCATTGACTGCAAGAGGAGGGTCTCATGTGCTTCATGATAAGCATCTTCACAAGCATTTAGCCAGACAGGGGCAATGTTTTAACTGCTTGGGTGGACTCAGCTCTCAGTGAACTACTTCTTAAAAGGAGCAAGGAAGGTTTTTTAGGAGTCTCAGTGATCAAGAACAGTAAAATTCTTCCTTGCAAGAGTTGTGTAAAACTACCTCTAGGCTTACACTAAGGCAAAAAGCATGAGCTGTCTTTTCCTCTCAGGCTTAATCATCAGGAAAAAACCAGTAACCTTCTCCCTTTCTCTCAGTCTCAGTCTTTTAAAATAACCACTTTGTATTTCTTGCCCTGTCACCTAAACAGCAATCAATTCTCTTGCTCTTTGTGGCTTATATTGCAGTGCTGAGACCCGTGGAAGCACCCAAGAGTCCCAGGGCAGCTGCTCTCATGTTGGCCTTCTTCAGTACAGGGTTAATCTGACTCTCACTGGCTAAGGGAGACCTGCATAAAATACCAAAGGGCTTTAAGAGCCTGGAAAGTGCTAACCCTGCCGTGGAGACCCACTGCAGGGCCTCTGTGATGAACTGTTACCTGTGTTAGTCGGTTGGCTGATTTTCTTTCCCCTCCCTGCCCCCCCTCTCCTTGCCCAGTGTCAAGTCCTGCTTCCAGAACATGGAGATTTGCAAGCGGCGGGTGAATATGTACGACACGGTGAACCAGAGCAAGACGCCATTCATCACCCACGTAGCCCCAAGTACATCGACCAACTTGACCATGACTTTTAACAACCAGCTGAACACAGTCCACAACCAGGTGAGGGCATCAATCACAAGCAGCCAGTGCTTGGAACATTTATGTCAGGAGGGTCTAGAAGATGAAAAGCAAAGTAGCATCCCATTTAACATGCCTGCCAAGAGATGGTGACTTTTTACTCTCCTTCCTCTGCTTTTTTTTCCTCATTCTCTTCTCTTCAGGCAAGCAGTAATCTTGTGACATTTTGTGTGACGGTGAAATGTTGCCCTCGTTGTTTATGTTGTTGTTGGGGTGATAAATCCTGCTTACTTGGGAAGTTGCTATGGGGAAAAGCTCATTAGTCCCCTAATGCACCAAGCAGTACTTCACTCCCTGGGTCAGGCAGAAGTATTAGTGATCTTACAGCACTTCTTCAAATTGGCATTGAAGTAAAATGAATTTAAACCCTCTGTAACAGACACAGCACTGTAACTGATCAACAGGAAAAGAGAGTTTAGTGATAGTGTTTACTCTTATCTCTCATTGGGACCATGTGCAGGTACCCCCACTGCAAACACATTGCACTCTACTTTGGAGGGCTCTGGCTTTATAATGCTGCTTTGTATTAGTTTTACTTGCCCCAGTGTGGGGGGGTGCTGTGTTAACAAATTTTATGTGACTACCAGGCTGAGTTGTTTACTGTGGTACTGTATTGCAGCAGTGAAAGGAAACTCTCCAGGGGAGAGCACTCTAGGAGACTGGAGCTCAGGAAATAGCTACTGTCTTTGAAGCCTTTTGGGAACAGGCTGCTCAGGATTCACTCTAGAGATTGCAGGTGGCATTGCGGAAATGGTGTTTGGAAAGCAAGGGAGCTAAAGGAGTCTGTGTGCAGGGTGTTCCTGCATCAGTCAGAAAACCAGACTTCATGACTCAGGTCTTGATACATGTGATCACAGAAGGTCTTTTGAAACAATTCAAGCAGATACAGACAGAGAGAGGTCATGGCTTGGTGTGATAGGGTATTACTTACAAACACCAGTTCCCTTTCTAGGCTGTTTCTGAGATGCTGACTAAAAAAATGCCTGCTATATGCTCCCCTAGGCCTCAGCTGCAGGGCAGAGACAACATTTGTACCAGAGTTACTTGTAGGAAATGCAGACTTGCTTTCATTTCCTTGCAACTCACTTGGCATTAAGATCAGTTGTTGGCTGGGGAGATCCATAGTTATTTCTGACTTCTCGTAAGGAGTGTGTGTTGTGAGCAGAACCAGTATCCCCAATGTTCCTAGAAAATGGTAGAAATATTTCCAGGAAGGGTGTTTTAATTTGAACAAGGTCTAAGCCTTTCACAATTCTCTTTAACATACCACTCAGCTTTCTTTTGTTTCCTGTCTCTGCAAAATGTCTGGGGATTGCATTGTTCCAGTTACTGAGATTACGAGTGTGGGAGCTGTTGTGGTTGCTGCTCACTGTGTTGCACAGCAGAACAGGTTGCACTTCACTGCCTCTGCACAGAGAGGGGATGAGGAGGAGAAGGAAGTGTTTTGCCATCACTTCCTTCGTGGCTGTGGCAGTGCAGCCTGGGTCCAGCGGCAACCATGGCTGTACAAAATGCGTAGTCTGCTCTCTCCTGCACCTTGATCAAAGCCTCCTCCCGGGTTCATACATTCACCCTGAAAAAGAGGTGTCTGACCTATCATTAACCAAGAAAAAGTGTTGTCTGACCCATCTCCAGCAGTGTTGTTGGCACGTTTGGATGGAGGGGAGAGGTGGGCTCTGGTCTGGTAGAGTCTGGCTGCCTAGATGTGAATGCTGAGAACGTATATTTAGAGCAGTGGCAGAGCTGTTTAGTTGTCTGCAACTCAGTCCAAATTTAAAAAAAAAAGTCTTCAGATTTCTAGATGTTTTTCAGAACTCTGGGCTGATTTTTTTGGCTTTGCAACATCCCCTACTGGAGTTTCTGCTTTAAAAGATTTTAAAGACAAGCCAAGTGAAGTTTGGACTTTGCAAGTATTAGCATTACCTCCTGTTATGCCTTCTAATTACTTCAAATTCCAAACATAATTCAAGGGGCATATGCCCTTGATACAAAGTATCTAAGAGGAAAGGCTGGAGTGGATCTACCCTCTCAGGTTGAGATTTCACAGGGCATGGAGGTGCTGAGTTTATTTTACCTAAGAAATGTGAGCAGCGTCTAGAGCTATGTACGTGGTGAGTGAACAACATGATTTATGGATAGCAACGTTTTCTGACCCCGTTTTCATCATGCTGCAAATCAGAGCCAGTTGGGTGAGAAATGGGGCTGCAGTTCAGCTGTAGGGAGCGTGCTGTGTCTGAGCTGTACGAGGAGCGCCGCGTGGCCGGAGGTCCCGTGGCGTGGTACAGCTGTGGTTACTCAGGCAGATTGTGATCCTTTCCCCAGTGCTGCCCTTGTCTCTGTGCTCCTCAGTGTCCTGTTCTACCCCTTGTTTGCTGTTTTGGTTTGGTTTTTATTTTATCTTACACTATTTTACTTTTCTATTTTATTTTTTGGATTTTGCTTCTTCCGACGTACCCATCTCCCTCATTTTTTGTTTGTTTTTTGTTTTAATTCCCGTCATTCCTTTAGACCACCAACCTGGCTCCCACCTCCTCCAGTGCCACTATTTCCTTAGCCAACCCCGAGGTCTCCATACTAAATTACCAATCTGCACTCTACCAGCCCTCAGCGGCGTCCATGGCTGCGGTGGCCCAGCGGAGCATGCCCCTGCAGACAGGAACAGCGCAGATCTGTGCCCGCCCAGACCCCTTGCAGCAAGCTCTCATCGTCTGCCCACCAGGCTTCCAAGGTAAGTGACAGCCCGACCACATCTTGGCCTGCTTGTTCCTCCAGCTCTTGTTGGAATCGAGTCAGGGTGCAGGTCGTACGGCAGGAAAAAGCCTGGCCTGGTACATCCAAACAGCGAGGGTGTTGCAGGTGGAAGTGTTTGCAATGGCAGCGGATCTTTCAGGCACCTCATAGCGTCATGAGTTGGAGGTAGCTGGTCTAAAACTGAAAGGGGGCCAGGGGAGAATATGTGGTATTTGCCATCCTTTGCCCTGAACAAAGTTTGAGTCTCTTCTGCCATACCTTGGTAAACTTGAAAGCTTTTTCACGCAATTAACAGTAAACCAGTACGTACACAGTGGGTCATACTATCACTTCTCAGTGATTTGATTGCTAAAAGGGGAACTCAGGAGGGTAGTGCAGCAGGGAGTGTAGTGCTGGTGGAGATGAGGGTTCTCCCCTGTAGCAGGTGCTCATGGCCATTTACGAGTACAATTCCCTCAGCTCCATCCCTGCTGGAAACAGCTCTGCCTTTGTATACTAGTGGTGGGTACCATTGTTGGTCAACTTGGGAGATGATCAGAGTTAACCATTTGTCCTTAACTTTACATGCTGTAGCAATTTAGAAAAACTAGCTGAGTATCTGTAGGAAGTGGTCTAAATAGACCTTGGTTCAGCTGGTGCAACTTCTGCTCTTCATTTCTACAAGCCTGTCTGTGCAGCAGTCTCCAGGCACTTGTTAAATGTTCTGCAAGATTATCAAAGCTCTTTTGAACTAGAGAAGTTTAGCTAGACCTCTTCTGCGTAGTTAAAATGCATCTCAAGGGTTTGACTTCAGAAGTGTATTGCTAGAGTATGTAAGCTAACATCTTCAGCTTGCTGTCTTGAGAAGGCTCTAAAGGAGGCTCAGAGGAGGCAGCACTGCTGGGCCCTGCACTGAGCTGGTGGAGAGGGAAGCTTCCTCCAGCTCAGTTAAGCTAATGTGGGGCTTGGTCAGGAGTGATTGGAGTTTGGGGTGTGCTAGAGCCTTTTAAATATGAGTCCCAAGAAGCTGTGCAAGAGAGAACCACCTGTCCTTGTAAAGGCTGAGTGAATGCAGAGTTCTGGATGCCCATCCCACTGTCCCACTTCAGTCTAAAGAGAGCATTCTCACATAGCAGTGGGTTTTGGCTGACAGAGACTGTTTCTGTTGTTAAACCGAAGATTATGGGGAAGAGAAACCATTCACTCCCCTCTCTTCCTTTTCTCCCTGTATTGTGATATTTCCCATGCATTTGAGGTACCCTAAAAATATGAACTCAGTTAATCCCTTAGTGCCTTTGAAAATGTCTTTTCTGCACCCTTATACATGTACCATGTTTGTGAACGTTCAGTGGACAACTTTGGGCTAGGGCAGAACATGTGGCACCCTGATTGCCGGTTTTTGAGAGGGACTGAACCTTGCAATTTAAGTGGACATCAACGAGTGTTTTCAGGCACGTCTGAATACCAGACCCTCTTCCTCACGGCCAATGGCTAATGCTGTACCTTCTGTGCTGGTGGAACAGGGTTACAAGCCTCCCCTTCGAAGCATGCTGGGTATTCGGTTCGGATGGAGAACGCCGTTCCCATTGTCACTCAGGCTCCTGGGGCCCAGCCTCTTCAGATCCAGCCAGGACTCCTCGCACAGGTAAGGAATTCTAAAGACACCAAGCTTGGCAGGTATTTAATGTGTTGTTTAGCTCTTGGAGACTGAGGAGAGAAGCTTTCTCTGAGGGCCTTCCGTGGTACAGTTTGGAGACTTGGGCAGCTATATGAGAGTCTGCAGCTTCCTCTGAAATGTCAAAATCTCCCCCAGCTCATTGTTCAGCTCAAAGGCTATGTCAGAGTTGCAAAAGCCTCTGGAAGAACCTTCTTTCCTTCTGCTTTTCTACTGGAATCAGTGGGAAAACCTCAGGGAAAGCAGTGTCAAGCCTCTGCTGAGAAGGAACTGGTAATAACCTTCCTGCATCCTCCTGAACCTGTAGTCTCAGGGGTAGTTTGCAGCCAGGAGTTGCACTGGTGAATTGCATGCTGCTGATAAATATCTTTCATGCTTTAAGGTTTCACCATTCTGCTTTATGAGCTGCACCTCTGCTCTTGAGAGACAGAGACAAGGGCTCCACAGTCAAGGAGCTCTCCTTGTCAGCAGCACTTATTGGCACAATTGTCTGAAATGTTCTCACAGGAAAAGCACGGTTCCTCCTAGAAAAAAACAAATGGGAATGGTTACTACTGATCACATGCACAACCTCGAGGGGAACCCAGCTCCTCCAACCGGAGGAGCAGTTGATTCCTCCTTGTGCTGGCTTCAGTGAATCTGCCCCTACTGTTTTTGCACTGGTGCCATGGTACCTCTACTGATACCAGACAGGGAAAAAAAGTTCCTGGTATACTTAATGCTAAGTAGTGCAGCCTGGAAAAGATGATGAACTAGTTAAAAAGGCATTCCTCTGGCTCAAACTTGTTTGATCTGCCATGCCAGCACGTTCATATGCAGTCAGGTACCAGCAGATTTTGGGGTTTATGCCTGTGCGTTGCACTGCTGGGTTGAGACTGTTGGTGCTCTTGCCTTCCTTTACCAGCTGCCAGTCATGCTTATCTGGGGAAGACAGATCAAAATGCAACTTGCAGCATGTGTGATTTCCATCAGCTAATGTGCCCTGCCCCTTCCCAATAGCAGAGCTTTTATCAGAGGGCTGTCTGAAACACCAAACCAATCTCTGCTGCAGCCTGTTGTAACAACAGACATGGGCCACCTCTCTTGTTTGGTAGGAAAGGAGAGCCTAAGAGGCAGGGAAACAAAAGCCATGGCAAAGTGAGAAGCAGTCCGTGCAGGCTCAGTGCCTGGCACCTATTGCTTTGTGCAAGAAGTCAGCCAAGGCAGTGGGTTAGGGAGGTCACAGAGCTTTACGTGCCCCCAGCATTCTGCCAGGCCTCCTGTAGTGTGCTGTTCTTTGGGGCTTGAAGGGGTGAGGGTTAGGTATCAAGCGTCCCAAAGTCAGCAGGATCCTGAAAGATCTCAGGACCTCCCACTCCTTCTTTCTTCTCGTGGTAGCCTTGTTGGGCTCTAGGCAAGCAAGGAATGTTTGGTAGTAAAGCTCCTCCTGAACACCCTCCCTCCCACAGGTTGCCAGTTTCGGTGCTGCCTCTGCCACATGAACGCCATTTCATGGGCTGCCCCTTTCGTACTGTCTACTGACATTTTATTCACTGTCTCTTCCAAAAGGGGAGTCAGGCTGTTTCTGAGAAACACTCCTCACTTGCATGGATTTTCAATTTTTGATGTAATAGCAGAGAGGCGATGTGCCTGTTGCTGTGCCTGTTTGTCTCGCGCGATGAGAAGCGCGAGCTGTCTCTCCGATGGCAGGGCCCTCTGATTGATGCCACTGGCATCTGGTGTCCGTGGGCCTCGCTCGGTTTGGGCTGAGCAGCTGGTCTGATAAACAAATCTGTACCCAATTCCAGTTTCCTGAATGGAAAAACACAGCTTCTTTGTGATGCATTGTAGTCACATCTGATGTCGGCGGCTGCGTGTCTCTCTCCCAGCAGAGAGCTGTTCCTCTCATGCACAGCTGCTTATCTAACGCTCTTCAGACTGCACCTTGCGATGGCTGCAACTGCGAGAGGGACTGTCCCCAGCAGAGAGTGCAGTGCCTCTGGAGCACTTCTTCTGCCTGTCCCCTGCTTTATTTGTCCCGCTGCTCAGGCATAGTGCTGCTCCTTGCACTCCCAGCACCGTGCCATCAGGTAGTGCCATCAGGCTTTCTCTCCTGCCCAGCACACAGCACAGGTTTCTGTGCTTGCCCTCATCAGGATGCCTGTGGCTGGTAAAGCCTTCCTGCATCCCAGTGCAGCTGGTGTCCAGTTCTCCCTGTGCATTTTGTACAAGACCAGCTGTCCCGGAGGAGAGACAGAGGGATCCAGGGCAGAAGCACTGACAGAGCTTGAGCATCGGCTCTGGCAGCTGTGTGTCTGCAGCCTGTGGCCTGGAGCTAGGCAGTGCAAGGCAGAGCAAGCAGCCTGCAAGATGCAGAGTCAATGGCTAAACTAACTTGTTTGTGACTTCTCTTGGTCTCTTTTCACCCTCCCAAGCAAATGTGGTCCGCATATTGTTTGCTCAGAGACCAGTGAAAGGAGACTGATCCTGTCTTTTCTGAAAGCTCTCTGTGGCTTCAGATCTCAAAAGAGGCAAAGCTGTACAGTTTTCCAGCAGGCTTCCATGATGTGACCAAGAACTGTCCCATGTCCTTGAATGACACCCTGGATTCTTGATTTTCTCCTTTTAACTCCTTCCCAACACCATGTCCCACAGAGGTCCTACCACTGGCTTTCAGAACAAACACACGATTTCGTTAGTCGTTCCTGCTCTGTACCCTGCTCCATAGCTCCGTTGCTCCAAGGGACCCATCAGCTCCTGAGGACAGGGGCCAGAGCGTTGCTGGGCCACTCCAGCAAAATTTCACACTAATGCTCTAACTGGGAACAGGCTGCAGCTGCCAGCACAAGCCTCTCGTGTGTAAGCACAGCACACTGTGCTGGTGGATCAGCCTAAACAAGTCTTATCTGCAGATTAAATGATTCAGTGGTCCTTACCTAATAAGTGAGGAATTTGTGCCTAGGCCCTGACACTGCATCTAAATTTATGCACTGCAGTTGGACAAGGAGCTTAGATTTGTTCCATTCCCTTCCTGAAAAGGGAGGAAGCAGTCTTCTCTGCAAGTAAATCCAGGTAGTCCCCTGAGACTGACTGCAACAGTAGTTTAGTCTCCTCTTTTAAAGCAAAGCTGGGGGAAAAAAATAAAAGAAAAGAATAAGAAGGCTTTTTTCCTCCCTGATCTTTTTGTGCCTTTGCCTCTTCCTCTAACCTGCTCCAAGCAGCACCAGTCTGTGCTTGTGGCTCCTTAGATGAAGGGCTCTCAGGAACCTCGTGACTGTCCGTCCTTTGCAGATGTTGCCAAGAGGCCTCGCTGTAGCTGCCTTTTCATCTAACTCAGCAACATGAAAAGTTACAAGATGGTCAAATTTAGAGGCAGAACTAGGAAAAGGTGTTTTTTTCACTGGGAGATAGGAGGGAATCATCCAGTTAACAGGATCTTAGTGAGGATGGAGAAAGGGACAAATGCATGCCTGGCTCAAATTTAGCCTCCTTAGTGCTGTGAGATAACACAACACAGGTGCAGTACAGTGGTGCAGACTGGGACTGAGGCGGGCTGTAGCTGGTACCCCTGTGCTCCTCAGCCAGACAGTGAAAAGCTGCCAGAGCCACCTTGGGGCAGCACAAAGCAAAGAAAGTTTCCCAAGTCCAAAAAACAATCATCTGACTCGTGTGGAGTCAGTGGAGCAGGACAACCTGAGTCACGCCTGTGACAGAGTAGCTGGAGGGCTGGCTGCATAGCAGAACGATGGCTCAACACAGGGCAGAGATTTTCCCCCCCGTAAGGGGGGCACCTGCTCAGGAAGAGCTGGAGAACACGTGGAGAGGACAGGCATGCAGTGTGTAGCTGTGCATGGCCCCACTCTGCTTTGGCCAGGGGTGCTCCTGATGAGCTGGAAGGAGGCAACTGGGCTCCTTGGATCCTGCAGCAAGATGTGCCTTTTGAGGAGCACCCAGTGACTGATACTCACTCCCTTTTGTGTCCCCAAAATCATCTGTTTTCCCTTCTCGCTAAAGCCTCATAGTTCCCTGTTCTTTTTTCTGATCCTTGAAAAGTTCATTTTGCTTCTTAGCTCCTTTTAAGTTCCTGGAGTCCTTTAGATTCTGTTGGGGTGAGAAAATAACCTGGCTGTAGGGAAGGGAAATTAACAATGGAACCATAGTGCTCAGCTGATTCGGAGAGTCAAAATTAAAAGGTGCTAAAGAATTTGATGTTTGGGTTGAAATGCCAACTAGTTTTGATCCCTCCCATTTCCACTTCAACCTCAAACACAGCTGCTGCTTTGTATGGCAGGGATTTTTCCCCCCTCCTTAGTGTTCTCTTTATTGATAACTATTGCTGCTTTTACTGCGGCTTCCTAACAGTGTTTCTTACCTGTGACTGAAGGGTGGTAAGAGCTACATAGAATGACCGTGATCATCATTAGGGGCCCCAGCTGAGCATGGACCATCGCTCGTGTTCAGTGCTCATGTTCAGCCTTTTGTTAAGGAGTTGCTTTCCCTCTGTCTGACAGCAAGCATGGCCCAGTGGCACTCAGCAGATCCTGCTCCCTCCCGCCTGGCAGCAGCTGACCGGGGTGGCCACCCACACTTCTGTCCAGCACGCGACCGTCATCCCGGAGTCCATGGCAGGCACACAACCCCTGGCAGACTGGAGGTAAACTGGAGGTGCTTGGAGGCTCCTTGAAGAACCCACTGGTGCTGGAGGCGTGAGGGGTGGGGTCTCACAAGGCTGCAGGGCTGGGGGGAGAAGGGCTGCAGCCTGTGATCCTGCTGTCTGGGAGCTACGGGAAACTTCTCTGCTCTGTGTCCTTGGAGTGGAGTGCTGTGCCCACACCACTCCTCTCAGTCCATTCCCAGGGGAAAATGCTCCATCCTGGGGGGACTAGGAGCCCAATAGGCCCTGGAGGGGTGGGTGCCCGGGTGAAGGGCGGTGGGAGCCTGTGGAAGAGCCTGCTAAGGAGCTGCCGGCTGCATTTTCAAGGTGCGCCTGTGCCCCTCCCTGCAGGAACACGCACGCCCACGGCAGCCACTACAACCCCATCATGCAGCAGCCCACGCTCCTGGCCAGCCACGTGGCGCTGCCCGCCGCCCAGCCCGTCAACGTGGGCGTCGCTCACGTCATGCGCCAGCCGCCCGCCGCCGCCTCCGCCAGGAAGAGCAAGCAGCACCAGTCGGCTCCCCGGTGAGTGCACGGCCTGGCGCTGGTCCAGGCAGTGGCCAGGCTGTCCCTACCTGGGTGCTCCCGAGGGCAGCCCCGCAGTGCCGGCGTGCTGGCCAGGGAGGTGCTCGCTGACACCTGTGGGACAGAACCGAGTTTGCTGCACAGCCCGTGAGGGATTAGATCACGCGTTTTGTGACGGGGCTCTTCGCTGCCTCACCTCTTTGGCACCCAGGAGGTAGCCAGGTGTGTTTTATACCCAGTGAGCATCATTTTGTGTGGGAGTTAGTGGCCGCAGAAGATGCAGGATATGAGACTCAGACCCTGTTCATACAGCTTGTTATGCTGCTGTGATTACCTGAGGCCTTGTAGTCACCATGATTAAAAATGTAATTATATTCTCGGGTCAGCATGGAGCAGTGACCACTGGCCACACCTTTTCTTCCCACATTATCTAGAAGAAGCCCCCCTGAGGTGCAGTGTGTGCACCTGAGGGGACTGCATCTTCAGGAACATCTGCCTGACGTGCGCACACAAGATCTGCTGTTGCAAAAGCCACAGGGTGGTGACCTGCCTTCTGAGCTTTATTGCCATGTGCTGTGGAGGACTGGGGTGGCTTTAGGCCACCTCAAGCTCTCCAGCTCCTAACACAGGTCATTAGCCCCTGTCTTCAACAGTCCACACCAGCAACAGATACCCACACTGGCCTTGCAGTCATGGCAGCATAAAACAGGGAGCATTTTATAAGGTTATCTCATACAAGGCAGTCCTTAGAATCTATCACTCTTGGTAGGACCATTTGGCTCTGCAAGGAGGAGTCTGGGGTTTCTTGCACAACTCAGATGGTAGGATGGTTGCAGTGCCTGTCACAGGACTGTAATATTCTCTAGAGGACAAGGCTGTTCTAGATGTATGTGCAGCTGTTCTGGAGAAGGTCCTCTGACCTGTGCAACTATCACACTTCTTTAAACACAAAACAAAACAGTGCTAGGGAGAGAGCCAAAACGGATCACCACTTGTGCAGTGACAAAAACAGAGGATCTTGTGGTTTTCCTGGGTGCCTGGACTGGGGCCAGAGGAGCTCTAAGTTCACAACCAGTTAGACTCAAGTTAAGAGGCCACTATTTAAATCCTTGCCATTTCTCTGCTCTCTGATGTTGAATTTACTTTGGGTGGGCTCCAGCTGTCTTTGCCTATTCATAACATAGAGGAGAGGCAGCTCTGTCCCCAGCAAGCCAGCAAAAGAGAGTGCCTGTTGCAAACCAGTGTGCCTGTGCAGGGCCTCCATTCTCCCATTGCTTCCAGGGGCAGGGTCTGGGAGGAATTGGGCGCTCAGAGCAAAGGGTTTCCACAGCTTGTGACTCTTTTTGTAGCCAAACAGGAGCCATGCTTGTTTGGAGAGGAGGGTACTCCAGGCTGCTCATTGGTATTCAAAAAGCTCTCTGAATGCCACTGTGCGGCCATTTGTTATGCAAAAGAGCCGGTGTAAGTTGGTGTAGTGTGATATACAGCCAGGGTGACTTCCTTTTGATGGATGCCACCTATTCCTTTTGTTAGCTCTTGGGCCAGGCTGAACATGCAGCCCAGGCCTCACTAGAGAACAAAACCAGAACTTTGGGGTTTTTTCTCCTTTTTGTATCTCCAGATGTTCTGCAATAGTGAGAAGAAATACAAGGAAGAAAGCAAGTGTGGGAAATGAGTGAAATGGGCTTTAGTCAGTGTGCTTGGGTAAATAACCCCATCTGTAGACCCACACTGCACTGTTTGGCAGATAGGTTTGTGTTCAGATCCCTCATCCAAGTGGGTCTTTTCCAACTGGTCAGGCAGGAAAGCTGAGGTAGGAAGATGGGGAATGTTTTTCTACTCCATAATAAAAATATTGATCATTTATTTCTGATTTATATATGCTGTATGCTGCTTCACATAGGAATGAAATGAAACTGAGTATATGTCCTCCCATCAGACTGCTCTCATCTGTGGGACATCACTGTCCTAGAGGATAAAATCCTGAGCAGGAGATGTTCATTGAAAAAGATTCTTAAACAGGAATTCATTTCTGTTTAATTAAATTAAAAAGCAGTTTCCCTGATAAGTGATTGTTGTTTTCCACAACAAATTCTAATTTTACCTCTAGCTTTTTCTGGCCAAAAAATATCTGCTCATGATGCACCCATGCAGGATACAGGAGAAAGGGATTATCATTTGGGTGGTTCTTCCTCCTGTAACAGCCATACAGTGCCTGCCTTTGTTCTGTATGTCTGGGCTGTGGGACAGGCTTTTACCTCCCAGTGCTCCTGAGAGGCAGGACTTCTCATCTGGAAATTTCTAGGGAAAACAAATTTGAATTTTTTACTAAAAGAAACTACTTTTCAGCCAATTATATGAATAAGTCATGCAAGGCACTGTCTTCTTTGAAGAAGTGACTGTGCCAATTTTGCAGTTTTCCTAGACTCCTTAAATCGGTGCTACTGAATCAGAGACCAGGGCTCACAAACCACGGCAACGGGCAACGTAAGCCCACGAGAGTTTTAACCAACTGCCGCCTTTTCCCATTTCCAGAAATGCATCCACCTATGAAGTGTCATCCTCTCAGTCCATCAGCTCTCCGCAGCGGTCCAAGCGAGTGAAGGAGAACACCCCTCCCCGCTGTGCCATGGTGCACAACAGCCCTGCCTGCAGCAGCTCCCTCACGTGCGGCTGGGGCGACGCGGCCGCCGGCAGCGCGCGGGAGCGGCAGCGGCAGACCATCGTCATCCCCGACACCCCCAGCCCCGCCGTCAGCGTCATCACCATCAGCAGCGACACGGACGAAGAGGAGGAGCAGAAGCATGCACCCACCAGGTGAGCAGCAGCTCTCCGCTCTTCGCTGCGTGCGGGAGAAGGAGAGAGGGGCGGGAAGTGTGGAGTTGCTGTAGGGTTCCAGGAGCTACGTTTGGGTCTCAGCATCCAGGTTGTTTTCTATCTGTGAGGAAGAATATTAGCTGAGGACTCCACAGACTCAGGTGATGCTCCCTTCTGTGCTGTACACTTGCTGTGTGACATTGGAGAAGTGCAGTAGTCTCTCCTCTGTAAGAGGAAATAATAGTTTTCTCTATCTCCTTTTTCTGGAAAGGAGACTTTAGATAGCCTGTGGAGATGAGCCTCTCTAAGTGAGACATCTGTTTAAAACAAAGATAAAAAGAAGGGCTGGGAAGGAAGGGACCATAAATTTGCCTTTTCTCTATCTAAGTGTTCTGGGCATCGGTAAAGAACATTAAATGACATCTTCCATAACTGATTTTCTTTGAAAAGTTCTCAAAAACAGTGGTTCTGTCATAAACACTCAATAATGATATATTGCAAGAGATGTGCTCAATCCTGATTGCGTTGCCTAAATATCCTTGAACTATTGTAAAAGTGGTAGAAGCTGTTCACTTTTTGTCTGACTGCAGAGAGGCACAGATGAGGCTAGAAAGATGATGGTGTCTCAGTTTGCTCCTTAGAGAATAAACTCACCCTAGTGAACAGTGTGGCCCAGGACTGCTGCCACTGCTGATCATCTCTTGTGGATCAGAGGGGATTTAATTTTCTAGGACTGTCCTTTCAGCACCTTTCATCACATGCAAGTGCTCTGGGTTTCCCATCTGATGCCAGTCACAAGACACTGCTCTGCTTTATATGTTGTAGAGAAGTAGCCTTGCAGACACCCGAATAATTACAGCATCTTTATACTGGTAACTGAGCTAGGAAATCTCCAACCTTACCCTTCCAGTATTGTCGAGAGAGGATTTTTTTGTTTGTTTATTTAGAACACGTTCCATGGCAGATTCTCCTTTAATTATCAGAGATACCTCTATATTTCTGTGCTTTTGCAGTGTGGTGATAAGTGAAGCCTGCAAATGTGCACAGAACAGATGAGGTGTGTTTGGCCTCCAGGAGCTAAAAATCTGTAAAGAAGAGCCATATGTAATTCAGACATCCAGGCTGGAATCTCCACCTGCCTCCCAGCAGCCACCACTGCTTCCCATTCCACTTCTCCCTCCTAGTGAACTCCACTGGGAACCAGAGCTCAGTGCCTCTCAAAGTCAGGCTTGCCATGAATACAGTGGTTCACAGGACAGCATAACATATTTCACTTTAAAATTAAAAAAAAATTTTTAATTGCTACAACATTCCTTACTTTGATAGGAGGGAGAAAGGGTGTTTCCAGAAAGATTGGAATGAAGATCCATTTGGAAGTCAGGTGGGCTGTAAATAAGGAGCCCCTCCTTCCAGGGCTCTTATGGGAAAGGAGGGGCAAGACAAAAGAGATATTGAAAACTCAAGGGTCATGGGAGCTCTTTTAAAGGATGTTTACCCATGGTGCTGATCCCAGGCTTTGAGACATTATGTGCAAATACTTAAGCTTACCCTCTGGGTATCATTCTTGAGTCCAGAGAGGGGTGAAGGAAAGAGCTGGGATCCTGCAGCCACTTCAGCCAATAGTCGTCCAATCTGCTTCAGCTTTGCTGCCATCTGACCAGTTTCTTCACTCAGCACCTCTCCAGGAAGACAGACAGAACAAAGTTTAGGAACATGTCTGGAAATCGAGTTGGGAGTTTGAGGTATTGAAAGATTTGGGTGCGTTGAGGTGCTTGTGAAGTTGTCCCGGAAGCCAGACTTACATAAACAAACTGGCTTTGATATGACTAAAGTGTATTCCGGACACGTTCCTGCCTGGGATCAGATCCCTGACTACTTTTTGTATCCATATGGCATATGTATAGGGTGCCAGGGTGCCAGCATTCCTGCAAGGCCAGGGCTTAAGGGCTAGATTTGATTTCTGAGCCGTGTAGAGACATTTTTTCCGTGGACAGGAGTGAGTTAAATTGTCTGTGCAGAGGTAACCAAAGCAAATGGAGAATTAGAGCAGAGACACAGGTGGAAAACAGCATGTTCAGAATGAGAATTTTTTGGTTAAAGTCTCCAGGAGAGCAAAATCAATTTCCTCAGTACCTTCTGACGTGGGTAGATGTAAGACCAAAGTCTCAGCTGGAGTGAGAGTGTAGCTTCCAGTCAAGGAAGCCGTGTCAGCATTTAATACCAATGAACTTTGTCCCTGCTGAAGTTGAAGTCTTTCTCATTGAAAGTTTGTCTCATTTAGGAAAATGCCTCTAAGTTTTCTTACTTGAGTATTTTTTTGGCTCCAAGAAAAATGTGAGTGACAGTGAAGTATGTGCTTTAATGTAATCAGAGCCCAAAGGCTCAGGATCTGAGTAGAAAATGAAACCATGCAAAGAATGCATTGTCTTGCTCATATATGCAAATATTACTATATTGGGCAATAGCTGTGGTGTGGGGGTGAAAAACAAAGAATCACTTGAAACATGCTGTATTTCACATCCTAGGAATATTAGCTTTTTCTGAGTTGGAATACAGAAATCATACGTCACTAGACAGATGAAAGGTAACTGCCTGATCCCATCTTACTGATAGCAGTGGTAACTTTGCATTATCTTCACTGTCATTGAATCAGCTCCTGAATTTGCTACAGCGCTTCCTTATTTTTTGCAGGGTTAGAAATTGGCCTTTGACCCATGAGACTAAAAATGTTTATTTTATTGGTTCCTCAGTGAAGAGAGACTGTGGTAGTGGGAAGTAGTAGATCCTTTAATGATATAAGAGTTCGTCAGTCACAGTTTCAGAAGTACTGGTAATGTGTATAAAGTATGATACTGCTGATGCAGTAAAGGAGCCCTACAGCTTGGATTAACTCTGACAGAAAAGCCTTTCTGTAATACCAGAGCAGCAGAGAGAGCTTTTCTCATACAGGGGATGCACATTTTTTATCGATGAAAGAAAAATCTGAAAAATTCATTCTGATATGGGTAGAATTTTCCATTCCTTACTGAAAAGTAGGAAATGTTATGTGTTTATGAAATACCGTCTGATCAGGAAGGCAGGGCAGCACATCGCTCGTTTTGCACTGCTGGTGAGTGTAGCTTGGTGTCATCTTTATAAAATCAATAATAGGCTGAAAATGTTGTGCTCCTGTTGGGTGGAGGTGCTGGGGAGGTGGCGTGAGAGGAGCTCTGGAGGAGCTGCTCGACGGAGCCTTGTCAAAGGGGGCCATCTACTGGGCCCCAGCCCCGAGCCTGGGGCACTCACCGAGGAGGAACCCGAGCTCTGCAGTGCAGCAGGGCCCGTCCTCAGAGAGATGGTCAGAGGGTCTCAGGGGGCAAAATCCTGATTAGAAAAGTCGCTTCATCAAAACCAAGGCTTTTTTTGCTGGCTACATTGAGGTTTTTCTAATAAAACTCCCAACACGTGAAATCTGGAGAAGTTTCAAAACTGCAAAAGGTTTTGACCTTTATGTAAGGGAAGAAAGTGTTAAGGAATTAACTAATTAAGGAGAAGACTTCTCATTTCTGATTTAATGGAGGGTTTTGTTTCTTCAACATGTAAGCTAATAATAGGAAAAATAAATTGAAATGGTCAAGAAAAAAAGGGAACATTTTTACCGAATTGAACTATTTTTATCTGGTTTCTTCTGCTCACAAAGTTTTGCATGTGACATTTTGTCCCATAGAACAGCAGGGAAAAAAATTGCTTATAAAGAGATTTTATGAACAGGAAACAATTTTGTCACCCTTTTTGTTTAGAGAGTTTGTACACTCCCAGCTCAGCATCCTTTACAAAGAGATTTCATAAGGCAAAGAGACTTTCATTGCTGTGCTGTAAGATAATACCCCGACTGTTACTTATTCTGAATAGAAGAATTCAGGTCTAACTATTACCTGTAAAGCACTGAAGAGAGTGAAACGGAAAGTAGATTGGTATTTATTTTTAAAAATGTATTCCTCTTTAGTGTCTCTACTTGCTCTTGCAAGTGAGTGATGGTGCAAGTGCAGCTGCAGTGGTCGGAGCACACGCTCGGCGAGCAGCACGTAGTAGGGGTTAAGTACTCCCCAGGATGCAGCCTCACCTGCTCCACTGCTTTACACGTAAATCCTCCCTTGATTCAATGTTTCTGAAGCTTAGAAGTGGAGAGAAATAAAGCAACAGCTTAAACATGGAACAGAGAGGCACAAAGGCATCTTTGAATTGTGCCAGGGAGGGAGAGCGCACAAGGTCGTGGGGAGAGATGCCGTGGGCTGCACTGGTGGTCCTGTGATGGGTATTTCTACATCCTGCCAAGGGATGCATTGCAGAGCGTGGCAGGAGGAAGGGGTGTAAGGAAGGGCAGTGGATGTGGCTGTTGTGACATGCCTAGATAACTTCCCCTCCAAGCAATGAGTGCAGCAGCCAAGGAAAACATGACTTTCCTTGAAGCAATACAATGATGGCCTTCAGGTGGGTGGTTTTGAGGGTGCTTCCACCCCAAAGAGGCAGGAGAGCCCCTCAGTTCCCTGCTGCCTCTGCTGGTGTCCTAAGTAACATCTCTCCAGCTTGTTTTTCTGTGGGATCCTGACAGTAATCACTGTCTTTCTGGCCAAGGCAGGCTGACCGCAGCTGTTGTGTCAGCACAGTGAGGAACTGCCTCATTGACCATCCTCACTGGCACAAAATCCTTGCAGTCTCTTAGATGGTAAACTCTGTATGGCGTAGTCTCTGTGTGGGTCTCGCCTTTACAACAGAGCATAAGCAAGTTGTTACTCACCTTGTTCACGTCGTAGTGCAGTGGTGGTGGAGCCCACCTCAGAAGACTTACACACAGAAATTGCTGGCAGGCACAAACCAGGTGTTTTTGTCAACTTGCTGATGTGCATATGAGGGGCAAAACACCATTTATAATTCTCTTTTGACATCCAGCCTATTGTGGCTGTGTTCTGCTGTGCATAGTAATGCCCTGACTCTGCATAGCAATATGTTGCCTAACCACAGTCATTTGGTAAAAAGATTGCTGCCTTCCATCTCCAGAAGACACTGACATGCAACTAATACTTAAAATTACAGAGATAGACAGTAGCTCTGTCAGCAAACCTTCAGCAGCAGGACTTTTACAACCTACTAAGCAATTCAGTTTATATGACTTAAATAGCTGTGCCACATGCTGTACAGCCTAATAAAATGGCCTCAGTGTAGTACTTGATAAATATTTCTCACCATCACAAATACACAAAGAAGGTGAGAGCAGATTAACAGGTCAGGATGGAGGTAGAGCTGAAGAGCGGGGGCATGTTCCCAGCACTGAGCTATGCATGGCATAAGATTTCAACATGAGGAGAGCGACTGCAGTTGTAGTGTGAGTTTTTGTTGGCTGACTCCATACTTTCCTAGAATGGGTGGATTATTCTGAAGCAGCAAACAGAAAAGGTTGCATGTTAAGTTTTCAGAGACCTGGAAGAGAGTTTTTGTAATGTGAGGTAACGCTAACATGCCCTGGTGTATATGCACAGCAGCTCAAAGGCACAGTTGTGTGATGGCTGCCTTCATCCTCCAACCTGGAAGGCCAAGTTGGTCACCTTGAGAGCTAAAACACTCAGTTGCTGCAGTGTCAGCCACACTGAAAGGTTTGTACTCTTGGAGTGAACCACACACTGAAGAATGGGCCCCACTTGACACCATTTTTCTGTGATTCTGATGTAAGTCAAGGTATTCAGGGGAAAAGAGATCCTGTTCCTGTCATGCTGTCACATACCAAGCTTTTGGACTGGGCCTTCAGCAAGTAGAAATCATCTCAAGTTGCATTGTTACAAGAGTTGTTGTCCCTGTCCTTGTGCTTGGTTATTGAGGTGGTTTCAGCATAGTTTTAACCCCTAATTCAGCATCTTCCTTTCCTTAATTTCCTGTCACTTTCTGTTCTCAACATCTGCCTTCAGCACCTTTCCATTACCAGTATCTCAGATGGCTGCCTTAGTTTCTTGCAGGGTGCCTGAGCACAGGCTGTTTTGCCTTCCCCCTCTGACTTTTCCTTGCTGGGGGGAATAGGGAGCCACGTCCATCTCTGCTGTGCGCTCACAAGGGTGGTGTGTCTTAGATAGCCATCTCTGAGACCTGCTTCTTTGTGTTCAAAGGCATGGTCGTGCTCTGTGTCTGCACATGGGACAGACATGAATTGCTTTGGGTCCCAGTTTGAGGATAAGCTCTTTAGGACCAGGTGGGAATGGGATACTACTCATAAACTGAAAATAAATGTACAAAGCAACACATATTTTATCAGCTGCTGCTCCGAAAAGGAGGACACAGCCCCTGGCAGTAAGGGTTAAAAATCCTTCCTGACTCAGTGCTTTTCATTCTGTGTAGATGGATTCGCTGCCACTTCACTAAACCTCCCCCCTCCCTGCTCTGGAGAATTAAAATACACCTCCCCACATAATGCAGGCAGGCACACGAGCTGACCAGGAACACACTCCGACTCCCAAAACTACTAAATCACGTATGCTGCTGCTACAGTGCTTGCAGGAGGCAAAGCAATTACCAGGCTTGGAGAGAGCTTAATAGGAAGGGGGCAAGACTTTTAATAGCATTTTTCTGTGTAAGCACAAACATCCCCAAAAGCTGTGGCTGAGTTATAGGAATACAGTAAGCTTGCTGAGCAGGCAAGTGCTGTGTCAACAGGTAAAAGCTCTCAGTCCTGATAGTTTGTGAGCAGGGAAGGCGATCCGTCAGCCTGGGCCTCGCACAGATAACTCCTGGGTTACTGCGGGGTGCGGAGAGCAGCTGAGGGAGTCCTTAGAGGAAGCTGGAAGGGGGAAAGCTGCTGGCTAGCAGGAGGACTTGGAGTAGGGGGAATGCTAACTGCTGGGCCGAATTTTCAGAAGCCTCCATTTTGGATTAACTTGTATCTTAAAGCCTGTGAATCAACTGATTTTCAGCATGAGTTGGGCCTTTGATGTTTTTGAAATTCCCACCCTTAATCTCTGGGGCAGGCTCTGGTACAGCAGGGCTGAGCTCTGGGCATGTGTGATTGGTCCAGACTGACTTGTCTGCCTGCTGTAACATTAACCACAGTTGTTACCTTTCCTAAAGACAGAAATCCAGCTGCTTTCAATGGGACTCCTCGTGTGCTGGAAATGGCGCAGCCTGCTGAATCGAGAGGCTGATCACTTGGGCCCTAATCCTGCAAATATTTACCCATGGGCTTTAGCTGTGTTACAGGAATAGTTGTCCAGTTGACTTTGGGAGATGACACGTAGTAGTAGTGCTGAGCGCTTGCATAAGGCCTGGCATGACCACAGCTCTGGTCCTTTTCAGATTCCCATCCATGAAATGAGTTTAATACCCTGATATGGTCCCTTTCTCTGGAAAGGTTTGGGTTTGGAGTCACTTATTTGTTTAACCAAACACTTGAATTTTTTATTGTAACCAAGAAGCTTTAACACTTTGAAGGATAAAACTTCCCATGGTCCCTGCTTTGACAAGCCCTCAATCAAATTGGTGAAAAATATGCCCATACTGAAACAATAAATAGCACAGATTACACAGAAAATTGCCCTTCCAGTTCTACAGCTCAACCTTCTGATGTCAATTGTCAGCTGAGAGCAAGTATTTCCAGTTCAGCAGCTCAGCCACTTATATCAGGAAGGGACTGTAAAAGAACAGTTAGACCTTATCAGTTGTCAGAAAACTCTTTAGTGACTTGATTTTTCTTTATAAAATGTAGTAACTGTCAGAGATAAAGAATATATCTCTCTTCCCAACTGGCAGCCAAGGGTAGCTGCAAAGGGCAAGCAGCGTGGATACTCATAAATGTGTGATTACAGGCTTTTCTACTGATGGAGAGGGGAATATTGATGCAATATTAGTCATTTTTATTGGCTTAAAATTCTTCTTTCGTAGCAGCATATCCAAACTGCTACATCTTTCTTCACATACAGTCATTGTCCATCTAAGATACAGTGCTGCTCTTTCCATTTCTAATCCAGCACTCTCCAGCTCCTGTGAAAAGCCAGAATATGAGGGTTTGCTCTTGTGCATCTTCCCTGTTGATGCATCCCTGCCCCTGAAGGATTGCTTTCCAATTGCTGTGCAATAGCTCCCTCTCCATCATCTGCCCTGTTTCAAGTGACAATCCTTTAGGATACCAGGCCCCTCTCGAGATGTGTTTTTCACTGCGAGTAGAACAACAGGGTCTTTTGTCCTGCTCGGGGCACACGCGGATTCTGTGCTGATAGCCCAGGGAAAGTCTGTGTGGTGGTAACTTGTTTGTGAATGCAGCACCCCAAGGCCTTCTTTAAAGGGAAGGATAATAGTTTTTCAACCCCAGGTCTTGGGGTCTGAATGGTGCGTTGCAGTTTGTGAATGCTGACGGGGAGACTTTGGGATGGACAAGTTGAAGGGAACCCACCAGTGCTCCTTTAGTACTGTGAAAAATAAATAAGGCAAAAAATGTCCTTGGAGGAAAACTGTTCTGTGTCTGCTCCACCTTTCCTTGGGCAAGAAGCGATGCTATGACTAGGGAATAATCAGCTCCATCACAGACTGAGACCGGATTAATCAGGTGTTCCCTGGACTGGACTAGCCAGAGTGAGACAACAGAGAGGACATTCCATGGGAAAGAGATCTCTCTCTGTTTAAAGTGCACACTCATGAAGTTAAGATTCCTTTTTCTCCATGGCATTTCTGTTCCTGTTGGGGCTGTTTTCACCATTAAGCCTAATTACTTAGCTTTTTATGTGCTATCCATTTCTTTTCATCATTTTAAAAACTTCAGTTGCCATAACAACATAATGCAATCAGTGAAAAATAACAGCTATTTTCTGTAGTCAAGGTCTGTGCACTGTCAAGGATGTGAGCCATTTAAGCAAATCTTCACCATCCCCCTTCCTCCCTCCTCTTTCTCACTCTCTCTTTTTCTCCCTAAACAAGCTCATAACAGGAAGGAGAAACCATGAGGAATAATTAGACACAACAGCAGAGCAAATCCCTATCGTACTCATGCAGTCTAGTCTAATGAACTTCCAGCACTAATCTTGGAAGTGTTGATGTTCCTTTTTAATCACTTTTTTGATGTCATAGATAGATTAACTGTAGCAGGACCTTGATAATCTACATTAGTCAGGAGACCCAGTGGTTGTTCAGAGAAAGGAAAGAAAATCAAAAGAAAGAAAATCTCATTTCTTTGTCATCCGTTCCTCATTTTCAAATATTTATTGAGAATATATGTCCATTGTACCATATTAGTAAATGGAATGGTGCGTATTTTGTAGATTCATGGAATTTAAGCATGAAAAGTCATAGCATCTATTATTAAATCATTGCTGAAAGGCTGGGAGAAACCACCACGTTTTTGTGTGGGTGGTGAGACTTGCAACAAAGCATAGTATAACTGCTGGGCTGCTACTGCACACATACATAAAAAGCAGTCTGAAAATAAATCTGGCAGTCTGGTTCAGTGCTATTCTGAGCAGTGTGAATGTAAGATCTATCCACAATGTCTAACTCACTCCTTGACCTCCATGAAGGCTTTCCTGGAATAGTAACGAGGGAGTTTTGCAGCCCGGGATTTGGCTTAAGCAGCCTCTCTCCGGCAGAGAACTGCAGGCTGTGCTTTGCCCTCACGGAGCTCATCTGCCACAGGCAGAGCCTTCCAGTGGTGTCAAGTCGATCGTTGCCCATTCACTCCTTCCCCTTGTCCGCTTGTGTTGCAGCACCTTGTCCAAGCAAAGGAAGAATGTCATCAGCTGTGTCACCGTGCATGACTCCCCCTACTCCGATTCCTCCAGCAACAACAGCCCTTACGCCGTGCAGCATCGCACAGGGCAGAATAATGGGAACAGCTACGACACCAAAGGGGTTCCAGAGACTCACTGCAGTGGGAACCCCCGAACGATCATCGTGCCACCACTGAAAACCCAGGCCAGTGAGGTGTTGGTAGAGTGCGATAGCCTGGCACCAGGTAAATTGCACCTCTTCCATCAAGAAAATTAGTAAGAAATAAATGATTTATCTTGGAAGAATCTCATTGTTCAGTTTCATTTTGTTTGGTTGGTTGGTTTGTTTTCCAAAGAAACTGTGCTCCTGCACTCCTCTCAAGTGACACGTCTGTTCTTAGTAGCCATATGGCATTATTTATGTGCCCTGGTTCACTCAGGAGTCACGGGGCCAATTGTCAGTCCAGTTAGTTCTGTACAAACCTGAGAACAGAATGCAGCCTGTAGCTCAACATTTGACATGAAAGGCTCTCAAATGCAAGTGTGAACCTTTGCTGCCTTGCCTTTCCATAGGTTTATTTTAAAACGGGTAAGAGATTGAAAACACATGTGAATTTTCATCCAAACTTGTTGATGTTTCTGGGAAGAACGTTTCCCCAGGATCTTCATTGTGGACTGATGAGGTTTGCTCATCCAGGACGTCTGCAATTCTAGATAGTGCTGTGTGTTGGAAAGGGCTTTGTGGTGGCAGTCTGGCCCGAAGCAGTTGGCTTTGAGCTGCTTGGCAGTCCTTGCTTTTGATGCACTGCTGGTGAACACAAAGGCTCAAAGGGTGAGCTCCCCACCACTCCTTCTCCCTTCCTTCCCACTCACCCTGACATTAGGCAAGCCAGGGCTTTTTTATGCTGTGCACACCGTGCTTTCCTTCCTCTCCTTGGGATTTGTACCTGCGTTGTACAGTTCTGCTGGCAGAACGTTTTCTCACACTTCTGAAGGATCTATAAAGCCTTCTCCAGGCCTGCTTTGGGTCCAATTATGAGGTCTGCTTGTCTGTCTCTAGGATAACAGGCTGGTCGTGTATATGAAGCCCTGCTGAGGTATTCTGTTAATTAAGTTTTCTTATCGTGCTTCTCTTGTGTGTGTCTCCTCCCAAAAGCCACTCTGGAGGAGACTCGGTGAGGAAAAGGTAGGGTGAGCAATTAAAGAATGTGATGTAAGCTACAAATGTGTTTCCTTTCCTGGCACAGTCACCACCAGTCACCACTCATCCTCCTACAAGTCCAAGTCCTCCAGCACCGTGACCTCCACCAGCGGTCACTCTTCAGGGAGCTCGTCTGGAGCCGTTGCCTATAGGCAGCAGCGACCAGGAGCACATTTCCAGCAGCAGCAGCCTCTTAATCTAAGTCAGGTAAGTCAACCAAGACTGATTTTGGTGGTGCATCATCCAGCTCTTACCTACCGCTCCCACATCCTGGGCTGTCCTGTTCCGGTCTAGTGGTAGTTGGGCCCCGTGTTGAGTTTGACCAACTCGTTTCTCCTTGACTGCAGACCTTGATCTCCCAGCTCAGGCAGCAGAGGTAGTGCAGATCACACCCCTGAGTGGGCTGGGGGAACGCTTCCCGTGTGTTCTGAAGTCAGATGGTCTAGCAGTGTGAGTGGGAATAATGTGAGAGGAAAAGTGCAGTGGCTCAGCCAAAGAGGAGTGGAGCAGGAGCATGTAGGAAGGACTGAATTCTCCTTAGGTGTAACCATGGGGGAGTATCCTCCAAGTGAAGAGAGTGCATCAGCCTGGCTATGGGACTGGGAGAGAAGTCCCCATCGGGTGGGACATGGCAAAGCAGGGCCTCTGTGCACATACGTGACGTCATGTAACGAGCTTGATCCATCCTGTGATAACCCTGGGCTGAGAGCTGGACAACTCCCGTTTCTTGGCAGCATGCATTTCTCGAGACATTTCATAGTCCGTGATCAGAACTCCCAGGGAGCTCCCCAGGAGCTTCAGGAAATAATGCCCTTTTCACATCTTGCACCTGAGACCTCTCTCTTCCCTGAGGTGAGGTGATGAGAGTAGGGAAGTTACCGCACAGTTACCAATGTTTCAAGAGGAGAAAGTCTGGAGAGCTCAGAGGGCAGTGCTGATGTGCATCCAGATCTAGATACAAGCAGAACTGTTGTTAAAAAGAAAAATTTGGCAGCGAAGAATGTCCCTTCTCCCTCAAAATGCAGAGAAAATTTTAAAATGTGAACAAATTTGAAACAAAAGTGTGTGAAAATGGAGGAAGTGGGCAAGATGCTGTTTGTAAGAGTTGGGGAGGAGTGTGGCTGCCACATTTCAGACCCCAGTGACAGCATATAGAGTGCTTGCAAAGAGGATGAAAAGGTTCGCAAGAATAGAAGGAAATAGCATGGAGCATTTTCCTTCATATCTTCTAATTCCTGCTTTTTTGGTAATTTAATACTCTGACTAAAAGTGACTGCGAAAACTCCTTACATTTTTGTGCAATGCAAGAAAACAACTTAGAAAATCCCTGGGGGGAAAAAGGTACATTGGTCCCATCCAAGAAGTTGCCTGTGCTCAAGTAATTTCAGCAGATTACATGAGGGCACCAGGCACCTGCAGGATCTAATCAAGCCGAGGGTTTTTGCTTTAAAAAGTAGCGTGGTTATTTTCATTAACCAAGGAAATTATTAACTGCAGATACTCAAACTGAGCAAAAATAAATTGCCTGTTCCAGGCATAGTTAAGCAATTTCATTTCCCTGAGCTATCTGCGCACCACAATTTGTCAGCAGAGAGTTCACTAACAAAAACCATGTGTTGCCTGAGCAACTGCATTTGTGGGAGATGTTCTTGGGAGCTTGGCGTCCAAGGTTGTGTCTTTTGGTAGCTGTGTCAGCAGGTTGTAGCTCAAACTGGGGAACTTCTTCACCTTTTGGAGGCCGTTTTGGTGAACATATGAAACTACAGGGTCTTTCTAGGCTTGTGAGGAACCCATTGCTGTCCCTCGTTTCCAAGGGAAGACTGGTGTTGCTGAGGGTGTCAGGAGGAGCACCAGAGGCTTTTCTGAGGCCGTGCTGGTGTTGCAGGGAGGCTCCCAGGCACTACTGAGGAGGTAAAGAGCCATCTCTTGTCTTGTAACTGCCTGTTACTGTTGCTGTCTTTATCCAGGCCCAGCAGCACATCACGACTGACCGCACAGGGAGTCACCGGAGACAGCAAGCCTACATCACTCCAACGATAGCTCAGGCCCCGTACTCTTTCCCGCACAACAGCCCCAGCCACGGTACAGTTCACCCTCACCTGGCCGCGGCTGCCGCTGCTCACCTGCCCGCCCAGCCCCACCTGTACACGTACACCGCCCCCGCCGCCCTGGGCTCCACGGGCACCGTCGCGCACCTGGTGGCCTCGCAGGGCTCGGCCCGGCACGCGGTGCAGCACACCACCTACCCCGCCAGCATCGTCCACCAGGTCCCCGTCAGCATGGGCCCGCGCGTCCTGCCCTCGCCCACCATCCACCCGAGCCAGTACCAGGCTCAGTTTGCCCATCAGACCTATATCAGTGCTTCTCCAGCCTCCACAGTCTACACTGGATACCCACTGAGCCCCACCAAGGTCAACCAGTACCCTTACATCTAAACACTGGAATAAAGAGCGAGAGACGCACCCATCCCGGGGGGAGTGAGGCAGCCGCTTTTGTACTGAAGAACATGACAAACTAACAATGCAATGGGAGGCTCGTGTGAAACTTGAACGAAGGAGACTTTAAGGAAGAAAAGAACAAGAGGAAAGAAGGGGGAAAACCAATACTACAATTTTTATTTAAAAAAAAAAAAAGAAAATGGAAAAAAAGAACAGAAAAAAAAGTAAACCACAAAAAACCAACCATTCTGCACCAAACTAGAGAGAAAGAGAGAAGCAGAAGGACCCTCCAGCGGGTCCTGTCTTTTGAAGAACTTCACCAACAGACTTTTAAAGGTTATTTTCATCCAATAGTGAGCTACATTTAGAAATTTGTTGTCCAGAACACCTAAAATGAAATCCATTAGGTTTTTAATCTTATAGGTATATGGATTAGGGATTTATCCAGCATTTCAAAGGGTTTATACCCCATCTTGGCAGCGGTTTTCATAGCCCAAAGTATACATAGGTTTGGGAGGATTTTTAATGGAAAAAGAAAGTGGGTAAGGGAGGCTGAGGGTGGAGGATATAAAATGTTGTCCCAGTGCTCTAAATTCAGACCTAACACTGCTACACTTAAACACACCTGGGCAAAACAGCACTGGTTGAGAGCTGAAGCAATGGGGGTGTTTCTCCCTTTTCTTGAACACACTGGATAAATCCCTGAGAAATGCTATTCCTAAACAAGATCTCTAATAATGTATGTTGGATTTCAGTTGCGTTTTTTTTGTTTTTTGGGGTTTTTTTCTTTTGGTTTTTTTTTTTTTGGAAGTGTTCCTTTTCAATCCCTAGCCGTTTTAGTATAGGAGGAGACATTTTAGCTGCCCCCAATCCCCTGCCCCCAGCCCCGGTAGAATGTAGCACTATACAGGTCATACCCCTTTTTACTCTTTTGTGTTGAATTTCAACGATACCAATAGACTATTCCTCAATGTGATTGCACAAAGAAAAGTGATATAACATAGGCATGTAACAATGTGATTGTCCAGGTGTGTGTGTGCGTGCGTGTGTGTGCAGATGCTGCCTTCTCTCTGTGGTGTGTTCCTCGGCACAGCCATTACAACTGTCACAGTCTTAGTTTTACATCATTCCCTCGTAGTGCCTTACCGAACTACAGATGCGGTTTAAGGGTTTACTTCCACTGGTACTCCTAGAAACTGACTGAGGCTAGTCGGAATTTACTCTCAGCTCTTCTTCTTGTTTTTTATCTTTTTTTTTTTCTTTTTTTTGGGTTGTTACTGCCGATTTTCTCCTGCTGGTGGTGTTGGGTTTTTTTTCCCACGTCGTCAATCGTAGCTCACTTGGCGAGGTGTTGGGGAGGCTCGTTGGGTTCAGAAGTGCATATAACTGGGTGTTTTGTCGAGCACTGGATGGGCTGGAAGTGACCAGGTCAGTTGTGAGACCCCAGACAGTCTGGGAACTCATTTTTGGACTGGTCTCTTTCTGTCCTGTTGAAATAGCAGGTTTCCTCCCTGGAAGCTGAATTCTCATTCTGCTGTTTGCCGATGTTCTCGATGGAGTGGGAGGACAGTGTCCACCCTCATCATCAGGTTGTCCTGGTCATGTGTCTGAAATGGGAATAAAAATTTTGTCCTTGAAAGGGGGAAACACTATAATTGTTGCCAACATCTCTCACTGTGTCTGTTGAGGAGAAAGGGTCAGGAAAGGGCTGGAGTCCCAAAGCAAGCATGAGAAAATCCAGTTGAGAGAGTTCAATCTCAGGTTTCTTAAGTGAAAAGATTATTGTAATACATAGAGCCTTACCCACTCTGACATAGCTGTGACACTGTGTGCCTCCCCTCCTCTCTTCTCACCTACACCCCGAAACACTACCTGCAGTGGCAGAGGGACCCTGGAACTGGAGAGCATGGTGGTCCTCCACACCAAGGAATGCTGCATGGTCATCTTGTTTTCCAACAGTTTCGAAAGAGAGCCTTTCCTGCAGTTGGTTTGGTTCAGAGAAGAGTTTCCCTGGTCACAGCAGTTGCACTGGTGCATCAGCACCATCATGCCTGTGGATGTCCTGGGGAGGAAGGAGAGAAAGGAGTTTGGTAGAATGTTTTCACGAAAGCTGAAGTCTATGTGGCTGCTCAGTTCCACTCTACATTTCCCTGTAACTAGAGCGTGAAGTAGTCAGGTGTGTTTGCAAGGTGCTGGAAAATAGCAGGTCCGTTGGCAGGGTGGCGAGGGATGTGTTCCCTGAGGAGGCAGTGAGGAAGAAGGCTCTCTCAGGTTGGAAAAGCTGACAGACAAGCACAAATATATTGTCTTGTGGTAAGTGCTTGGCTGGCCTGGAAGATGAAGGGATCCTGCTATGCATAGGCTGTTCAACAAGGCTGTTGTCTTCTGGTAAACCACCAAATAACCTTCCTGGTTGCCAGCTCTGGTTCCTGGGCTACCCTTGCGCGGTTTTCTTCTCCTGCCTGTCCTTCATTCCAGCTCAATATACTGTAGATGAGGATGCAATCTCCCAGCAGCCTATGCACCTTACCCCTCTTCTTTTAAAAAGACAACATGTCCCCTTTCATCTGAGGCAGGAAGGTAAAGCCCTGCTCTCTCTCTTGCATTCCTCTCCTCTCTCACCAGTTCAGGAGCGAGAGCATCATGCTGCTTATGTCATGAAAAGGAAAGATAATGTTATTTTATTGTATGGTTGTTATGAGTATGATTATTATTTTATTATTATTATTATATTTTACTCTGGGTTTTAATTGCACACGCATTCCTTAAACTTTGTGGGGGTTTTTTTCCCCTCTTATTATTGTTGTTATTGTTGTTAATTTTATTTCTCTTCATCAGTGGCATTGGAAGGGTTATTGTGATTGTGAGAACTGCAGGAGGAAGGAGAAACGAGATTATTCTGCTGATGAAAACTCTGCCGCTAACCTGGGGGAAGAGAGGCCGCTCAGTGAGAGTGGTTACAGCCTTGAGGAATAGGAGTTATCCTCGGGGTCACATCTGCATTTCAGAATAAGTCCAGAAACATTCATTCAGAGGCCAAAACCTGACAGCAGCTAACGTAATGATCTGACAGGAGAGCTGGATCAAAGGCAGGTAAGGACCTTGGTGCCCCAGGGTCCAGCTCACCATCACTTAGTTTGATAGGATGTTTATATAAGTTTAAGCCTTATTTGTGCTCCAGGCCATGATCATTGAGCCCTTTCGATGAGCACGAGGCCACACTACACGTTAAGGGTTTGGTTTTCCTGAGGGAGGAAGCAGATGGATGGCTCTCCAGCCACAGGGGTGTTGAAGGAGCCGCGGCAGAGCCGCAAGGCTGGCTCTCAGTCACTGGATAAAGCACACTGGCACACACAGATGGCATTAGCTGGGTAAAGCGTGGCTGCAGACAGGGCAGTGTTCCTCACCTGCTCTTCCACTCTCACTGAAGACTAATTAGGTGTCCACAGGCCAGGATGCTTGGTTTGATTTGTTTGTTTGTTCCTGATGTAGATTTTCTCTTCTTTTATAATTATTTGTTGTGGAATTTTGTTAAGGTATTCTAGTTGCTACAGTTTAGATATTTATGATCTCATTTGCATCACCTGCTCTGTTAGAATAGGGGGAAGCAGTGTCTGAATTTAAGTTCCATTGAAAAATTAGAGGACTTCAGCAGAGACTAAAAGTTAATCATTCACGAGTACTTTGCTAAAGAACTTCAAGTTAAATACTTTTTTTATGTGCTCCTCTGGCCTAAGACTAGCGAAGTGTGGAAGGTTGCAGTCTCAATCACAGCAATGGTTTACTAATATTAGTTGCATTTTCCCTGTGTACCCATGTGGCCTGCTCTCCCACACAGGCTCAGATCTGATTTTGGGGGGCGTTTGGCAGTGGAACTGTTCCAGGAGCACAGGCTGGCAGAGAGAAGGAGTGCAGTGCATGTCGTAGGAGCCACCTTTCACGTCGTCCATCCTGGAGTTGCTGGTCTGCCAGCTGTAGGTGCTCAGACGATCGTGGTGATGGGGTGGTGATGGCAAGAGATGCACAGCACAGCCATCAGATTGCTTTGATGGTGCAGCACTGTGCGAGAGCTGTGTTTCCTGGTGGGTGCAAGGGAGCTGAGCAATACCTCCTCCCTCACACAATGAAGGAATGGTATGGGTAAAGGTGTGGTTAGTCACAGGAGAAACACAGCCATTTCAGCAGAGGAAGCAGAAGTCTTGCACGCTCTCGGTACCACACGCATAACAACAGCCAGCTTGTTTTGCTTGCAGAGTCCTTTGGAGAGGAAATGGGAATGGCGTGGTTTGGTTCAGTTGGTGTTCCTTGTGTGCGTGGGGTAAATGGTGTGGAAACTTGAGCGGGTAGGAGAATGTTCAGATACTGGAAGTTTTATGGGTGGCTTATGGCTGGCACAGGAAAAAGCAGTCCTTTCCCCCATCATCTCCTCTTGCATTCTGCTTATGCAGGAGCAGGAGGGAGCACAGACATTGTCTCTCCTCAGAGGTGGATGTTCAATTTCCTGCTGTGAGATCCAAATGCAGGAGGGAGGGTAGAGAACCGCTAACATGAGCAGATTGGAAAACCCGAATGGAAACACTTCTCACTGTTAAGTGGGTCAAATCCAGTCGTTTGAGAGAGCAATTGCATCTTCCTCAGCAGAGTTTTACCTGCTTGTACCCAACAAATTGGGTTTTGGCAGGTCTCTAACACTCTCTCTTTCTCAAGTAGTTTTGTTGTAATATGTAAAACATTCCAAGAAGGGACACTTCTGACTGTGACATTTTTCCTTTTTTTATACGTTCAAGGGATTGTGTCTTGTAATTTGGTTTGAAAGCAATTCCATTAGCAAATTTGAAGGGCAATAAACCTGTTTTTTTCTTTAACCAAAGATACATTATTTCTTTTTAAGAAAGAGAGAAAGAGACTTCCATCTATTCCAGAAGTTAAATGAAGCTACGAGTCATGAGCACCAGGCAGTGAGGATACATGGTGGAACTCCATCTTTCCATTCTCCTCTTTTTCTTTTTCTCTCTCTCTCAAGTTTCTGACATCATTTCAAGTAGCTGGCTTGATGAGCAGAGAAATTCACACTAAATATTGCTGCTATCCTAAACTGTAGGGGATGTCGAAAACTTTTTCCTTCTCTTGTTATTGTTCACATTGATTTAAGTGTTTTAGTGCTGACATTGCAGTGTGCAAATGGTGAGCTGTGTAGTGGGGATAAGCTTCTGGATGCTCTGCATGCTTCTGTAGTGTCTCCTCCAGATTTGGGACATTGGTTTTGTTTTGTGGGTTCATAGAATCGTAGAATATGCTGAGTTGGAAGGGACCCATCAGGATCATGGAGTCTAACTCCTGGCCCTGCACAGGATACCCCAAGAATCACACCATGTACCTGAAAGCATTGTCGGAATGCTTCTTGAATTCTGTCAGGCTGGTGCTGTGACCACTTCCCTGGGAAGCCTGTTCCAGTGCCCAGCCACCCTCTGGGTGAAAAACTTTTTCCTGATACCCCAAACAGCGATGCCCTGGTCAGACCAGGGACAACTGAGCAAGAGTGTTGGACTTACACTTGTGTTCTTCCATGGCTTTGTGTTCAGCCCATTAGAGATCTGCAGGGCTGCTTGTGGGCCAAATCTTGGATACCTGTATGCAAGGTCTGCAAGGGGTAGACAATGCAGAAGGGAGAAATGTGGGAAGGGAATGTTTTCCTTCTTGCTGTTGACATAGCTGTCCCTGCTGTGGTCCCATTTGCTGTGTGTACTTCAAAGCAGTTGATCCATGGTCCTGGGCACTCATTTACATCACCCTCCTGGTGCTCCTGTGAGAAGAAGCTGTGTCCAAAGTACCTGGAATACCCAGCTTACTTCTTGGGGCCCACTTCTGTGCCTACAAATCATTTTGCTCCCTCCTGACATAGGCAGGAGAAGATGGGTCTGTGCTGCTGAGGTTCCCCCACTGCTGTACTCCAGCAAAGCTGCCTCTGGTGGCAGGATTTCACCCTGGGCTGCAGATGTTGAGTGAGGTACACCCTTTTCCAGCGGTGCTCAAAGAGATGGTGCCAGTCCTGTCGCCAGTGGCTGTACGTAGGCTTGTTTCTGAGTACTGCATTGGATGGGAGGCGCTGGGCTTTCCAGACTGGTCTCCATCCCCGTGGTCCATCCTTCCGCCCACCCGGGAATGCCACTGCCTGTGTGCGTGTCACCGTGATGCCACCCCAGGCACTCAGTGAGACCCACGGCAGGGGCGGCCCCTGGAAGGAAGGCCTGGCAGTGTGCAGAGGAGCTCTGCTAACGAGGGCTCTCTGGTCCTTCTCCTCTGTGACAAACGTGAGCGCTGTGAGGGACCCCAGAGCTGTGGCTGCCTGTGAGGAGCTGCTCGTGCAGGTGGAGGTGTGAGAACTAGTCTGGAGGTAAACTGAGCTGAGCTCTGCACGTGTCAAATGCTTTCAGTGGGAAGATGTGGTTTTAGAGCATTGTGTGTGTTGAGAGTGAAATTTGAATGGTAGATTGGCTTGGTTCTTCAGAAGTCTTAGGAAGCATACTAGGAGGCTTTGTGTTCAGCATTTGTGGTTTGAAACTCCTGTTTCTCATTTACGGGTTAGCTTTGTCCTTCCAGTTTTAGCAGTGCTGCTATAACAGACTATTCATGTGTGTTTGAAGATAAAGTTTTTGTTTTTAATCTTTTGCTTATCATAGTTAATCTAAGAAAGGCAATACTAAAGGTATATTTTTTTCCAAAAATGATATTTTTTACTGCACTGATAAATATTGTGACATCTCTGTTCTTAACTCTTTTGCTGTGAGGGGAACTGTGTGCAGATTCACACAAACCTTGTAAATACTTGCGTGTACTTCTGACAGCCAGGGATTATTACTCCTTCCTCCCT
>WBMZ01012648.1:0-35731 GCA_013400975.1 Atrichornis clamosus | reverse complement strand
TACATATTACATAACTTTTTCACTATTTATTACTCAAACCCCTATTTGCTGGTTGTAGATCTCGCTTCTCATGGTTATTAGTCTACAGGATGAAGTTCTTCCTTCCAGTGAGTCTGGAATCTCTTTTGAGTAGGTGGTGTATGGGTCGTGATCGCCCACTCCTGGAATTACCTCTCCCCCAGTTACTGCTCAGATCTGCTGACTTTACTTCTGGTGGCTTTTGCTCAGCCAGCCCATTCACCTTGGGGTCTTAAAACAAAAGATTAGCCAAGTGTATAATGTTCACAATTCAACTGCATAATCATAACTGTCCAGCCACAGCTACTGATTAAAAACAACAAAAAAAAATTGCAAAGTTTGATTCAAATCCCTATTTAAATCTTAAGAGTCTTAAATCTGGAGGGGCTTGATGTAAGACCGGTTTTTGCTTTTACGACTACACATGAAATCACAGATTCACAGAATTATTAGGGTTGGGAGGAAACCCTGGAGAACATATAGTCCAAGCCCCTGCTGACGCAGGGTCACCTGGAGCAGGTTACACAGGAATGCATCCAGGTGGGGTTTGAATGTCTCCAGAGAGGGAGACTTCATAACCTCCCTGGCATTCTGTTCCAGTGCTCTGCCATCCGCAATGTAAAGTTCTTCCTCATGTTGAAGTGGAACTTGTGTTTTAGTTTGTGGCCGTTGCTCCTCGCCTTATTGCTGGGCACCACTGAAAAGAGTCTAGCACCATCCTCTTGGCATCACCTTTGAGATATCTATATGCATTAAAGAGATCCCCTCTCAGTCTTCTCTAGACTGAGCAGGCCCTGCTCCTGCAGTCTCTCCTCGGAAGAGAAATGTTCCAGATCCCTAATTACCTTTGTGACCTTTTCTTGAACTCTCCACAGCACCTTCTTGTCATTCTTCGATTTTCTTTCCAAATCTGCACATCTGGATCACTCTGATCTATACTGTCATTCCACAGTATCACATCAGGCCAGCAGCATAAAACCAGTCAATTATTTAGGTTGGAAAAGACCTCTGAGATCAAAAAGTTCAGCCTTTGACTGATCAACACTTTGGTGTGATCCTAGACTCTTTGACTGGGCTGTCACAGGGGTCCAGCCAGAGCTACTGTGACTGTAGAGCAGACAGACAGGCAGGCAGGGAGCTGCCCAGGTCACACACCAGTGACAGGAGCCGCTTCCCACTGCTTTTCTTGGGGCCCTGTTGTGTCTTTGAAGGGCAGCACGACACACCACTCCTGTCCTCAGGTGGCCCTGAGGACCCCTCGGTGAGGCACTGCAGCCCCAGCAAGGCTGCCAGAGCAGATCACAGAATGGGTCAGATTGGAAAGGACCACAGTGGGTTACCTGGTCCAACCCTCCTGGTCAAGGGTCATCCCAGAGCACATGGCACAGGATTGCGTCCAAACGAATTGAGTATCTCCAGTGAGAGTCCACAACCTCTCTGGGCAATGTGTTCTAGTGCCCGGTCACTGCACACATTAAAGTGGAGCTTCCTGTGCATCAGTTTCTGTCGCTGGCCTCTTTCCCTATTGCTCGTCACCACCGAGCAGAGCCTGGTTCATCCTCCAGGCACCTCCACCCCCCGTTTAGATATTTAAGCACATTGATGAGGTCCCCTCTCAGGTGACTCTTCCACACTGTCCAGCAGCGCTCGACTCCCCAGCCCCAGAGGGCTGCCTGTCGCCTGTGCCGGGCCAACCCTTTCGCGACCCTCTTCTCTTCCCTTCACTTCCTTTCCCCCGTTTCCCGCGGCCGGAAGCGGTCACGCGCGCGGGGCCTGCCGGGATTGGGCGGGCAGTGGCGCGGCGCGAGAGCGCGGCCCCGCCATCGCCGTGTCGGTGCTGTCGTTCTGTCGTCGCCGTCGCCGCTGTTGCCGCCGTCGCGATGCCCGCCGCCACGAGCCCCGCCGCGCCCGCCGCGCAGGAGGCGCTGGAGGCCGCCGGCCGCATCATCGACCGACAGATCCAGGACGACCGGTGCTACCCAGACCTGTCGGAGCTGCTGGCGGTGCCGGCACCCGGTGAGTGAGGAGCGCCCGCTCGGGGTCCCTGTGTCCCCGGGCCTGGCCGCGGGGCGGCCTCAGCCGGCGCAGCCCGGCCGGACATGCGTGCGGACTGCGGGCCCTGCGCGGGGACTGGGGCCGGGTCTGAAGAGGCGTCTCGGTCGCGGGGTGGGGCGGGGTCCGTGTCGTGTCCGCTCCAGGGCGCGGGTGAGAGTTGTGAATGTGAGCACTGTAGGAGGGCTGTGCTTCAGTTGCCTTATGTCCTTCCAAAAGGTGTAAAAAAGGGCCCTGGTTTTCCATTCTGCCTTTTGGAAAGTCCCATGAAGAATGCTCTTATGGAAACCCTAATTTAACAAGCAGCATGGAAAGCTCTCTTAAGCTTTTTTGACTTTTGTTTGTCTACAGCTGTACGTCGCATGTAGGTATGATGTAAGGTATGCCTCCTTTAATCAGACATTTGTTTTGTTCTCCTTTACACGTGAAGGCAGCATTTCTTACTCCTTTAGTGCCGACTGTCTGGCAAAGTGGGCTGTGGTGGAGAGACATTCTAGTCATATGTAACCAGAAGTGGCTGTATGCAGACAAAGAGTATCTGTTTCTGTTGTGCGGTGATGTGCATGGCCACAAGTGTAACTGCCGTGGCAGCATCGTGGACACACATCACATAAAATCGTGGATGTATATGCGTCTTTTAGGTTTATACTGAGAGTACAGAGAGCTTTTCTAGGCGAATGAATATTCTCCTGGCTTGTTCCTGTGTGTGTCTGGCCATGTGATGAAAAAGCACTGGAAAGTATCACAGAAAAAAGGGAGTAAAAAGTAGGTTGGAGTCCAAGTGAATTATTGTAAGAGTTTGTTTGCAAATCTGTTTGCTCATTTCTGATTCGAGATTTAGATTTATTGTTTGTGGTTCTGCTTCTACAGAAACCTTTGTCCTCATGTATCTTACAAGTAATGATATTTATGTGTTTAACATCTCTGCAGCACCAAGGCATTTGATATTTTTTTTGTTCTTACTTGCAGGTAGCCCTACTGTGTCTGGCATGTCAGATATGGACTATCCTTTACAAGGACCAGGTTTGCTGTCAATACCTAATCTTCCAGAAATCAGCTCAGTCCGCAGAGTCCCGCTTCCACCAGAGCTAGTGGAGCAGTTTGGACGTATCCTTATGAAAAAAAATGTGTTAGATTGTGTAATCAGTAGTACTAGAGACAAACTTCTCTCCTCCACGTTTTTCTTCCCCAATCTTCTTGTCAGACTCCCAGCAAAAGGCTTTTACCTTGTTGAGGTTCTCTTCACAACACTAAGTGGTAACAAGGTTCATTTGTGTAGTTGATGGTGGAATTGGTTTCTCTATATAGAATTTTCAAGTACATGGTACACGGTTTCTGTACTACTGTATATTAAGTAATACGATTTTTTTAAATGCTCCAAAGAGGATTTTGCCTTTGCTGCCCAAAATACGTTTAATCCTTACATCAGCAGTGCTTCAGATATGCAGTGCAATTGTATGATGGGAGTATTTCCAGAGATCAGCAAAGCTTGGCTGACCATTGACAGTGACATCTTTTTGTGGAACTATGAGGATGGGTATGTAGAGAATTCATTCCTGATGCTGTTTTATTGGTATTATACCAAAATGAAGCAATTGGGAGAGTGCACAATTTTTACTGGGAAATTTTTACTGGCAGCACAGAGGTGTGCTTTTCAGCTTAACTGATCTTGATTCCTCTTAGGTTTTACTAAAACTTTTAAACAGTAAGTAAGAATCTGTAAGAGTTAGTAATCTTAGTGCCAAATCTACAGATGAGAGAAAGGAAAATGTATTTGCTTAGGGTTTGACATAGCTAATACCCTAAATTTACTGCTGTACTTATGCAATGGCTTTGCTTGTGCTGAAAATGTAGATAAAAAATCATTACCTAACCTTTCTAAGTAGATTTAGTAAGTACTGATATGCATATACAGCAACCAATCATTCCCACAATGGTGAGTAATACAGCATTAGTATTTCAAAGTATTGTAATTAAAGGTCTCCTCCTTTGCATATTTTATGGATCCATAAAACTGAATATGTTTGGTTTATTTTGAAATGGCATTGGTAAGTTTATGGTTTGCATGTTCACTTCATTTGCCCACATAGTAAGCATTTGTGTAGTAAGAATTGCTTTGTACGTGTTGCTGCATTTCCTAAGAAGATTAAAGTTCAGATAAGCTCATATCTATACACGTTCTCCAAAGAAGACAGTACATCTAGCATGGACTTAATGCTAGATAGTAGAGAGGAAGTTGGGAATTTTTGCTTCAGATAAGTTTCATGGGGGAAAAATATCCATGTAATTTCTTCCTCTTTATGCTAATTAGTATTCTAGATACTGCATTGTGTAATTCAGAGCAGACTGTGTGAATTAACAAAATCAAAAAATATAAAATACTGCAGTTTGGTTTCAGGTTTGAAACTCAGTTATGGGAGCTTCAAGCAGCTCAACCAACCTGCTTTCGTGGAAAGCAAAAGATGTAGATGGGTTCAGAGTGTTACAGAATTACTAGCAATCTTTAAATATACATAATCTGATTTTATTTAGTTTGTTCTTATGTGATACTATGTGACAAGTTTTATGCAAGTTTTTGTTTGTTTGTTTATTGACAGGGGAGATCTGGCTTATTTTGATGGCCTTAGTGAAACTATTCTTGCAGTAGGTCTTGTAAAGCCAAAGGCAGGTGAGTAGTAGTATGGTGGTGATTAGAATTAGGCAATACTGAACTTTCTGTGTGTTTTTTATATTCTTTATATGTATGCATTTATATTTTATATGAGTAATATAATAAAGGTATTAGGTAATATAAAAGAAAATGTTTTGGAGTTTATATATGCGTAGATATTAATATACATTTGTATTAACGCTTGGACCTGGGATTTAGTACTGTGGTTTAGTTGACATGGGGCTATTCAGTCTCAAGATGGGACTCACTGGTCCTGGAGGTCTTTTCCAGCCTCAGGGATTCTATAATACCTGAAAATCTGTGGTTTATGTATGTGTATATATATACACACAAGATACATGGGTTTTAGAAAGATAATAAAACATAATTTAGAAATGAATTACAGGTCCAAATTAATGTATAGTTTAACTATCTATAGTGATAAGCTTGCTTTTTTTTCTTTTTCTACTGCTTCATACTCTAACATTTGTACTGTTCATAAATTTAAATATTCAAGTGATAATTTCAGTGAGATCCGGGATTCTAGCCCTCCCAGTTATTTTGGAGCTACTGCTTAGATAGCATGGAAGTCAAAGTTGAAATGGCAAGAGAGTTGAGTTTAAAAGAAACAAGTTTGTAATAAAAATGTGATTTTAAAGATTCTGTATTTCATGAACTGGAAGTCGAACCGCTGGCTGATACTCTTTTCCAATTCTAGAATTTCACAGATCATTAGGTTTTACATACGACTGTTCCATCTAATCAGCTGATGTAGCTTTCTAGTTGATTCATTGGCGTACATGATTGTATCTGAGAGGCAGGCTGCAAACTAAAACTTCCTTTTCTTCTTTTATTTAGGTATCTTCCAGCCTCATGTAAGACACTTACTTGTTCTGGCTACTCCCGTGGATATTGTGATTTTAGGGCTCCATTGTTCTAATATACAATCAGGTAATTCTCTCTTCTCCCCTCATTCCGCTCATTGTCCATTAACAAAGTCACATGGCAGTTTTATTAGTAGTCATTCAAAAAAGGAAAAAAGCCCCATGTGCTAAGTGTCTTGCTAGTTTTTAAATCTTAAAATCATGTTAACAAGCAGCGGAAAGAGTTTTTATAGTGTTTGCACTTGCTGGATCATGGACTCTATGAGAAGTATTGAGTTTTGTTACTTGTATAACGTAAGAGCTTTTGAAACAGGTACTCCTGTTAATTAAATAGCGTGTTGGAGAGGGAGAGAAATATAAATATTAATGAATCTTGAAACTGGTAAATAGAGTTATTTAACTTCGTTGTCATTTGTATTCCAACCACGAAAATTGAGAAGTTGATAACATTTTCCTAATGCCATATATACTAAGAGAAAAAATTGTTTGGTGAAAGTAAGAGGATTGTAATATTTTTCTTGTTTCAACGCTATGGTGCTGTGAAAGAGAAAAAAAGTAGAAACCTGTGTTTTGGATTTGTTGTGATTTAGAGGAGATGACAATGTATAGAAATGAGAAACACTGCATTGCCTTCCTTGGAAACCTGTGTGGAATGGATTTGTTAATCTGCAGTTGACTTTGGACAAAAGCTATTCCAGAATGTGTTCAATAACTGTGAAACTTGCTGTAATTTTCCCTTGTTTCTGAAATTTTTTAGTCACAGACCTGTAATGTTTATCAGAACAGCTTAAAAACTGAAGAGGATTTACTTGTTTGTTTGTTTATGTAAGGTACTGGATCACTCAATGACAGCATGTCTGGAGGAATGCAGCTGTTACCAGATCCTCTGTATTCGCTCCCTACTGACAACACCTACATCCTGGCAATCACAGCCACTGATAACGGGCGTATCTTTTTAGCAGGAAAAGATGGCTGCTTATATGAAGTAGCATACCAGGTGACTGTGGGCTTTACACACGGGCATTTTTCATTGTTTCGTTCTGGGATCTCAGCAACAGTTCTAAAACATGTCAAGTTTGCAGTCTTTTTTCTTCTATAGTTGTGTTGCATGACATGGTTGCACAACAGCTTAGTGTAGATAATTTTCTTTGAAGAGGTAGTAATTATGTGAGAGTAGTGCAGTTTTGGTCAAGTTAAAAAGTCAAAATTGTGACGTCTGCACACTATGCAGAATTTTCCTTGTAATGATCACCGTTTTCTTCCAATTGATTAATACATACTTGTTCAATTAAATTGATTATTTGTAGCTAGATCTTCACTTGTTTTCATACTTGTCCTGTTAATAACGTTTTTCATATCACTCCTAATTTGGTTTTTGCTTTTCTTTCAATGCTGTATTTGTTTTAAATTTTAGGCTGAAGCAGGTTGGTTTAGCCAGCGTTGTAGAAAAATTAACCATTCAAAGAGTGCGTTGTCCTTCCTTATTCCCTCATTGCTACAGTTCACGTTCTCAGAGGATGGTAAGTACTGATGTTGAAGACTTAAGTCAATAATTTCATCTAACCTTTTAAAATAATACTCTCAAGAAGTCAGACTGAATATTTTGTTTAATCAGAGCATTTAGTTATTGTCAATGAAACTTACAGTAGTTGATTATTAAAAAAGAATTTCACAAATCAAGACAAATTGTGTGTCTAGTTTAGGATATAGATAGCAAAGCCTGGAGAATTTGACATTTCTGACTAATGTTAGTCACCTGTATCACAAAATTAATATGTGTATAGTAGGATTACCACAAACACTGAAAATCTATAGGTGAATAATCTTACCCTGTTTCACAGCTTAGTGAAAAACTATCTTGAAATTATACAATTTTTTGCTCTTTCGGGGGTTTTTTTGTTCATTTACTGAAAGTTCTGTTAGTTGCTGTTTTAAGTCACTTACAACAGGAGTCCTGTATGAGACTGCAGGTTTTTTTAACTTAATATTCATTATTTTATAGGTACTCTGTCCTATGCTTGTTTTCCCAAATCCACTCTCCCTTTTTTTCCCCCCTCTTCCCAGATCCTGTAGTTCAAATCGCCATTGACAACTCTCGAAATATCTTGTACACCCGCTCAGAAAAAGGAGTCCTGCAAGTATGTGACTTCTTATGACTGCTTGCTATGTTACTAATGTGTGTAGTAATGTGTATGTACCTTTTTAAGTTTTCCTCAGTACCTGCCAATCCTCATGTAGCTATGTCAGAACATTATTCCTGTTTATCTTTTTGTAACAGTGTGTGTGCTGAAGACCTAAAATACTTTTTTACTGAGGAAGGAATAGCCTCAATTTTATGGAAACATGAGTATGAAATAGAAACAACTTGAGTTGCTGCTTGATAAGTGAGGCTGTATTTATTAATTCACTCATAAATCACTAAGCTGTACTATTGAATTACAGGTTTATGATTTGGGGCAAGATGGTCAAGGAATGACCAGGGTTACTTCTCTTTCACAAAATGCTATAGTTTCTGCTGCTGGGAGCATTGCCAGGTATGTTCATCACAGTTATAATGTAAGAGACTTCCTTTAAGGCCAATAGTTTCACACTGTGGTTTTGAAAAATATTTGCCTATTTCTTTGGATTTAAAGTGTGTGGGGTTTTTTTGTTTTATTTTTCAGAACAATAGATCGTTCTGTATTTAAACCTATTATTCAAATAGCAGTGATTGAAAATTCTGAATCCATAGACTGTCAACTACTAGCAATCACGCATGCAGGTAAAAAAGCAGGGCTAATTCTCCTCCATTTAAACTGATAAACGGTGTCTGCACAGTTTAGCAAATTTGTGACCTTTTTTCTCTTTTGTTCAGGTGTCCGACTGTATTTTAGTACTTCACAATTTAAACATCCAACAGCTCGTCCTTCCATGTTAACTTTGGTTCACGTCCGTTTGCCACCTGGATTTTCAGCTTCTTCAAATGTAGAGAAGCCTGCAAAGGTTCACAGAGCTCTTTATAGCAAAGGTGAGTAGTGGATCATGGCTCAGATGAGATTATTTTGTGTGGAAGACAGTCATTATTACATTGTTGTACCATTGGAGATCTCGAAGCACTGGGAATAACTAAAAGCTCTAAGCATGGCTCTTTAGAGGTACTATACAGCTACCAGATAGTTCTGGGTTTATGTCAATTCTGATTGTAGGTTCAATTTTCAAAAGTGTGGCAGAAATGCAGGGGGAAGATGTCTCTGTGTTGCTGATGCTTTTAGTTGTACATACTGATTTTTATCCCTCAAGTAATTTCTGGATGTTTTTTCATCCACGATGTGCATAAACATTTCTTTTACCTTTTAGATGGCAAATCGTGTTAAAAGTGACCTTCTGAATAATGCTGTGATGTACAAATCCAGGAGATATTATTTGCTCTTCATGTATAATAATGATTTAAAGACTTTTACTTCAAAGAATTCTGCTAATTTAGGAATGAATTAATAAGTATGCTTTTAAGGCATGATTATTGCTTCTAATATGGGCTTACTCTTGCTATTCTTGGTAGGGGTCCTGCTGATGGCAGCTTCAGAAAATGAGGATAATCACATCCTGTGGTGTGTCAATCATGATTCTTTCCCATTTCAAAAGCCAATGATGGAAACACAGGTATAAAGCAAACTTCTGTACCACGTTGATGAAATCTAGCTATTTTTTCTTTTCTAATAAAAGATGCCTGAATAATACTGTCTGCAAAAAATAAGTAGTTCACAGAAAACTTCATGAGGATTTTGGAAATTCTTACAAAGCTACTAATCAACAATGCTTCAAATGAAAAAAAAAATATTAGGCAGTTCTGTGAGTAACTCTCTTAGTAGGGATCCCTAGTTCAAACATAGATTTCTAGCTTCATGCAAGCTATATATCATAAACAATTGGCTTAACTTCTAAGACTCGACTTCTAATTAATATATTTGAAAATATGTAATTGTTGTGTATAGCAATGCTGCATGCTGTGTACAAGCTCAGAAAAACTTGGTCCTCAGTTCATAGTGCTTTTGTTGATCAGGATAAAATTTGGTAAAGATTGTTTAAAATGTAAGTGCTAGAAAGTTTGGGATTCTTTTTTTAAGCTGATATGCTGTGTCTTCATTAAAATACACACATGATTAATCTCTTCATTATTTAATGGGGGGCGTTTCTGACTGTCATTTTTCTGATTGTTACATTAGTGGTTTGTAAGAGAGATTTGGAGGGGATTAGTTGTCTTACGTGTTAGTTCAGGGAGAACATTTAACGTATTTTGTCTCTGAAAGAAGTTTCAAGTCTTCTGCTGAGGTAGATGAGTGACATGTCAAAAATAGTGTTATTGAAGGACATAAATATCTCAAGTGTTGGTCTCTCCTTTTTCCCAGGGCATCTGACAGTAACAGACCACCAGGTTTCCCAAACTAAACTGCAGCCTGTTCTTGAGCAGCAATTCTTTCTTGTTAGCATACATAGTTTTTCTGGAGTGTCTTCACTAGTGTATGTCTTTTCCTGGGTTATATTTGAAGTACTACTGCCAACTGCAAAGGTCTTGTAAACCTTTGTGATTCAGTTGCAGCTTTTTTGATTCTTCAAGAAATCATTTAAATTCATGATATCTGTTGTACTTAGTTCTGATATGGCTAGCTGTTTATATTGTACCAGCCTTACTTTGCAGGTTATTTTACATTTAAATGTAAAACACTATCCCTGTCCGCCAAAAGAAGCAATGTATTATTCCCTTTCTTCTAAAAGCAGCAGTGTTTATATAGCTGTAAATTTGGTGGTAACTTTCTGTTAGACAGTACAAGAACTTGCTTATTTTTTTGGGGGTTTTCTTGTGTCAAGAGCGATTCTATTCTGTTTAATTTTTAATGGTAAATAGTAAAATACTACCTTGGATGTGCAAAATCCTTCTCTGTTACCAAAGTTTGGATAATACCTCTCTGTTGTTCAGATGACAACCCGTGTTGATGGACATTCCTGGGCTCTTTCTGCTATCGATGAATTTAAAGTTCAGAAGATTGTAACACCACTAAATAAAGACATTATTCCAATAACTGATTCACCTGTTGTTGTGCAGCAACACATGCTGCCACCTAAGAAATTTGTTCTGCTTTCAGCCCAGGTGAGTATTACTTTTCTTGATATAGGTAATCAGGAGAGTAAGTACAAAATTGGACAGCTCATCTAAACCTGTATATGTTTATTCATTTTAGATAGGTTTTAAGGATTATATTATGAACATGGAAAGGAATAAGGAAGAAGGTTGATGGAGCCATCTGTACCTATTATAATTTACTCAAAGCTCTTAGGCCAGCTTGTCTTGTACTGTGTATTATTAGTTTTTGTTGTTTTCAGGAAACCCTTGCAGATACAAGTCATCTGGGAAGTTATTTTAGCCTTGGTTATGCTCTTGTTGATACTAAATTGAAACAATCACTTTCTGCTCACAAAATGTAGTTCACGTAAATATTGTTGGCAATTGAAATTTTAACAAATAATTTATTTGTTGTAGAAAAAGTCCCAAAAGTTTTTTTTTGAGTGGGTATTAAAAAACAAAACCGACAAAAAGAAGTTAACTTCCTTACTTCTCTTTTCTGATTACATTTAGCAATATTTTAGGCACTCAGTATCTTGACCAATAGGCTATTTAAAACAAATAGTGTTAAAACGTTTATGTCTTGCAGCTCTTAGACCTGCAAGCTGCATTTGTTTAATAGCAACTGTTTTGTTAAGGGCATTAGTTGGACCCTTTCCAGTAGTGAGTTTGAATGCAGGGAAGGTAGTTAATGTAAAGTCTTAACATGCCCTGAGTTCTTCCAAGTAATTTTTTTTCCAGGTAGTTTTGAGTATTTGCAAGATACACAAAACCTTTCTTTTCTGCATATACTTGCTATATGTTTATATTTTATGCTTTGTGTTAGGCTAAGAACAGCAAAATTAACTCAGTTTATGGAGAGTATATGGCCATTGCAGTACTTTGCCTGCCTTTCCTAGACTCACTACTGAATGGGAACTGGGCTTTGGGTACCCATTATATTTTGATCCAATAGTGCAATGGAGGAAAACTCTGAATGCTAAAGATAAACATCGTTGGGGTGAACAAAGTGAAGACAACTTTATTCTAACTTGCTTTGCCTTACTTTTAGGGAAGCTTTATGTTTCATAAACTCAGACCTGTCGATCAGCTACGACATTTGCTTGTTAGCAATACAGGTGGAGATGGAGAAGAGATTGAGCGATTTTTCAAGTTGCATCAGGTAAGAGCTTTTGACATGTTATGAAAAACAGAGGATTTGTAATCTTCTAATTGTTGCTGCAATCTTCTGGTCAACATTTCATTTACCAATTAAAGTAATTGCTTTTCCTTTTCTATTGCCTACTTAAAGATAAATTGTATAGAGAAACAACTTGCCATTTTATGATATCTAAAAGCAGAAGTGTAATTCGCTTTCCCTGAAATTCCTGTATGTCTTGTATGCAGAAGTAAAAGGCAGTTCTTAGTTTAAGAAAGAAGTTTATTTAAGAGCAGAGGAGGAAGAGTTCTTAAAACAGTTGAATTCCTACCACTACAATAGGATTTTATGTTTTGAAGGCCAGAAATGTGTATAGTTGGTCTGAGTATTTTTGTTTAATAGCAGCTAGTTTTGTTTAAGGTAAACAACAAACACACAGAAAGTTTTTGTAGATTACAATTTTAATATAACTAGTACTGCATAGTAGCTGTAGTGAGTGCTTATTGTAGTTACTCTCTTGTGCTTGGATAGGACATTGTAATTGGTATTTTAACATGTCATTAGAATATGCAAACACTGATTTGTACAGGTATTTTTTCTTCAAACACAATTGTAATTTATGTTTTTGTAGAAATTGCATGAATCTTAGTCACACTTAAATGTCAGACATGGAAATTGTTCCCTGCCAGTAATCGTACTGAGTTTGCAAAAACGTGTAACAAAAACTGACCTGATACAGTGGAATAACTCGCTAGGATTCACTTCTTGTCTATAATTGGGAAGAGTTGATTTCCTTGGATTCTAAATAAAATGATGCAGAAAGTATTTGATGTTTTAGTTATTGGGGAATATAACTTCCATACATTTCTTACCAACTTGATATAAGACACCAGACTAACAGTATAAAATATGCTCTAGGAGGATCAGGCCTGTGCCACTTGCCTTATTTTGGCCTGTTCTAATGCTGCATGTGATAGAGAAGTATCTGCCTGGGCTACTCGAGCATTCTTCAGGTAAGTTTCAATTCTGGATGTCATTCTGAATATGATGCTCAGGATCCCTACAGCCACTAAATATTTGTACAGGCTTTTTAATATGCTGCCATTTCAGGCGTTGGTGACTTTTGGTTATAGATGTTGAAGTTTTTGGTGCTGGTGGTTGTGGGTTTTGTGGGGAGTGTTTTTGGGTTTGGCTGATTGGTTGGTTTGGGATTCTTGTTGTTAGTGTGGTGGTTTGGTTTGATTTGTTATTTTCCAGTACAGTTTGAGTGATGATGTATGGGCTTCCACTGGAGGATTAATTTGTAATCTATGTATTTTAAGTTCTGCATATCCTTGGTGTAGTGCCAATATGTGTATCTTCATGAGCTGCCTTAAAGAAGTTAGTGTATACATAGAGTCACATAATGGTTTGGGTTGGAAAGGGCCTTAAATACCAACTAGTTCCAACCCCCTTGCCGTGGGCAGGGATGCCACCCACTAGATCACGTTGCTTAGGCCCCATCCAGCCTGTCCTTAAACACTTTCAGGAATGGAATGTCCTCAACTTCTTTGGCTAACCTCTTCCAGTGACTCACCTACCTCACAGTAAAGAATTTTTTCCTAATACCTAACCTAAATCTCCTTCACCTTTTAGTTTAAAACCATTCTCCCTTGTCCTATCACTATCTGCCCTTGTAAAAAGTTGCGCTCCCTTGCTTTTTATAAGACCCCCTTTGAGTCCTGTAAGGTGCTAAAAGGTCTCCCCAGAGCCTTCTCATCTATCAGCTGAACAACCCCAGCTCTCGGCCTGTCTTCATAGCAGAGCTGCTCTAGCCCCATGATGGTCTTCATGGCCTCCTCTGGACCTGCTCCAGTGGGTCCAAAACCTTTCTTGTAGTGAAGACCCCAGAGCTGGATGCAGTGCTCCAGATTGGGTACAACAGGGACAGAGTCGAGGGGAAGAATCACCTTCCTCAGCCTGCTGGCCACTCCTCTTTTGATGCAGCCGAGGATAGAGTTGGGTTTTTGGGCAGAGTGTTGGTTTATTTCCAGCTCTTCATCCATGAGAACTCCCAAGTGTTTCTTGGCAGGGCTGCTCTCAGTGAGTTCTTTTCACAGTCTGTACCAACGTCTGGGATTGCCTCGACCCAGGTGCAGCACATTGCACTTGGCCTTGTGGAACTTCATGAGGTTCTTGTGACCCTATGCTGTAGGTCTCTCGTCTGTCCTGACAGGAAGAGAAAACAGTTTTTGGTAAGGTACAGCTGCTGAGAGTCATGATAAAATATGCAGCTTAGAGTGTTATATTCAAAAAAAGTTACTTGTTCCTTGGAAAAACTTGTGCAGGTGTGTCGCAGGGGGGGGCCGGTGCTGCTCTGCACCGGGCACGCTGCGAGAGCTCCTGCAAAGAACGGCTCTTCAGGGGTGTTGGCAGATCTCCCTGGGCAACAGGCGATTTCAGCAAGTGTAGCAGTTTCTCTGCTACAAGTGATTTCAGCTCTTGTGATTTCAGCTCTCTGTGAATTCAGCTCCTCGTGAAATCGCCCAAGGCAAACACGGGGACAGAGAGACAGGAGCCTCGCATGGCAGTTCTGGAGAGGTAGCCTTTATTGTCCGAGCACCCTGCAGAGGGGAGGCCAGAGGCAAGACTCCCTGCTTTCAGGGGCAGAAGCTGGGCTTTTTAAGGGAAAGGTAGGGGGTGGGATAGAAACCAGTTGGCCAACAGGGTACAGGCTATTACCACGAAGAAGCAAGGCATGTTGGGATCTCACCCTGACCCAAAGGAAGGTAGCTTATCTCGGGCTTCTCCAGGGGAGTGCAACAGGCTCCTGCTTTGAGGGCTCCCAGCCCTCCACACAGGTGTTAAAGTCATTCAGCTGTTTTCTGTAGTCTGAGAATAGTTGCTCTTTATTAAACTCAATCCCATCACAAAAGCTGAGAGAAAATGTGGATGATAGCTCTGGAGAGATGGGTGTTAGCGAGGGGAGACATAGCAAAGTGCTCATGTAGTACTATAAGGTAGAGATGAATAGAAATTCTTTGTGGATGATAGAAGGACAAGCATGGGTCATCTCAACATCTCCACTTTCCTGTAGAAGCAAACTTTGCAAAGATACTAAAGCGTAAACCTCATTTTGGAATTGGTAAATATCTATTTAAAACTACGCTGGGATTTTTATTCCCCATTTTAAAAGAACCCCAAAATTGCTGTTGATTCTCAAAGATATGAAAATTGAATGGACTGTGTATGACATGTTGGGAATTTTTGGTTTTGCGTGTGAACTCTAGGTATGGTGGAGAAGCACAAATGAGATTTCCGTCAGCTCTGCCTCCTCCAAGCAACGTTGGACCTATTTTGGGTTCTCCTGTTCCTGCGGGTACGTGGCAAGCATTTCATGGTTTTGGACAGTTTTTTTTTCCCCTGAATATATTGTGTTTTGTCTTCTCACAAGTACCTGTGTTGTTTTTGTCTGAAATAGACTTTGTTTTTTCGCTCACTGGCTAGTTAATGACAAGTGTTCTTTCCACTTCTCCCGAGTGATTTTTGTATCTACTGAGGAGGTCATGTTATCTCCAACTACGTCTTCATTTGCATATAATCTGTTAAGACACTGTGACAAAGGTATATATTTGTTGCCGCCAGTCATTTCAGCAGCCAGAGAACAACTTAATCAATAGTATATTTTGAACTTTACAAAGCTTAGTTGGTTGCTGTGTAGCTGTAGCTGTAACAGTGTCATCCTACAGTGTCATTGTCATACCTCTGCAGATACTGCTTATGAGAAGGAAAAAGAAATTTGGTCAAGAAATCAGCTAGTTATGTGGTGTAATTTCTCCCTTTAAAAGCTCTATCTTCAACATTTGTTTTCTGCTTCAGTCTTCAGTGCCATCTACAAAGGAGAGAAGTGCTTATTGTTTGTACTCAGAACTTGATGCTTCTTGGACTGGAGGCCTTTTTGTATGCCCAGATTAACTTAAATTTCTACAGTTGCTGTTCCTTAATATGAGTTATTCAGTTCCAGATTTTGAGGGTTTTTTAAAAGAATTTCATAATGATGAGTTTTAAACTCTCATTGAAATACTGAATTAAATTAATTATTATTTTAATTATTTTTTTTTAATTATTATTTTTTAATCCAGAACTCACTAATGTATAAGGTCCTCTATCTTTATCTGGCATGTGGCATTCAATTTCACACAATAGACTTGGGAAATAAAGTTGTTTGCGTGTAATGCAAAGAAATTCCATTTCAGTACCATTTTTTGACATGTATCCAAGTTCCTAAGTATTGGAGAAAAATGTGCTGAACTAGGACAGAGTTTAGGAAAAAGAGTTGACCCTGTTTTTCAGAAATTTTAACTGCTATTAAAGCTGCTATTAAGACAAGTAGGTGGTTTTAATGGATCAATGGCATCACTTTCCAAGCCTTATGGTGTGGAACAGTAACAGTGTGGGCAGGAGCTGAGTCAAGGCCTACACATGTGAATTTAAATCTGAGTTGGAGAGAACAGCAGCTGTGGAGAGAACAGGTGCTAGGAGCAGACTAAGAGTGAAATTAAAGTGTGGGTGAAGTGAGAGGAAACGCTGTAGTCAATAAGGGGACTCATTTTAGGAGTAAATGTATTTTTCCCAAGTCTAAATGTTTGCATATTTTAGTTATTCTGTGATATATACTTCTTTCAAACCTAGTATCAAAGCGCATGTTTCCATTTTGCTTCAGTAACAGGTCCAGGTGGAAGATGGCACCATTCTTCTGCTACTACTTTCTCGGTTTGCTCAAAGGGTAGAGAACTGTCATGTGAAATTAAGATTCTGATATTGTGGATGTCCCATGTGGTGGGTCAGACACTGCTGACAGAAATTCATTAAACCACCTCATAATTTTGCATGTGCAACTACATTACAATAATGTTAACATTAAAGGGCCAGCCACTTTTAACTTAGTTCCATCTTTTTCCCACTGTTGAAAGTCTAGTCATGCATTTGCATGCTGCTTTTCTCCAGGTCTGCTTTGCTTAGCACACAGAACAATGTGCTTTGAGAACACATTGGCACTGTTATCCTCTGTGCTGTTGTGTGTTGCCAAGTTGAGAGTACTGTAGTAAATTAGGCAAGAGTGACTAATGCTTTGATAAAAGCCAGAATTTGAGTGCCGGTTTTCTTGCCTGTTCTGTGATTGATCATCTTACTTACTAGTGGTGCATGGACATTTTTGTAGATGACTGCACATGTTCCTCATATTTTGGGGTATTAAGTTAGGTAGTCAGGCTTAAATTGCAGAAGGAGCTAGGGGTAGTCTCAGACTTAGAATTTCATGTTAACAGTGTTGCTGTAGTTTTGTCCATCTGCCCCGTGTAAAAATGAGTAATATTGCTAGTGCTCAGTATTGAGAAGGTGATGAACCGGAAAAAGTATGTGGACTATTATATTCAAGGCAGGGAACGGATGGTGTGCAATAAATAACACATGAATGCTGGGAAAAAATACTTAATAACTGTTCTTGAAGGAAGTGTATCCATTTGGTTCAGTTGTAGGTTGTTGGGTTGATAAGAAATAAATGCAATTTGATACTTAATTATAAATAAAACATTTAAAGTACTTGATTAAACAACTTTGCTGCTTTTGCACAGACGTTTTATGAGTTAGATTCTGGGTTATTTTTTTTGATTGTTTTTGACAAGACTTTATTTCTTTTCCCTACTTAGGGTCCCCTTTGACTGTTGATAGTCCATATCCTAGCCCTAGCTTTTTGACATCTGGGCAAGGTAACAACGTCTTTTCCTTTTCCAGAGAAACAGATTTTTTGGTTGGTTGGTTTTTTTTGCTTTTTGGGGGTTTTTTTGACTAGGCTTTTTTATTGTCATTCAAATGAGTCATATTAACTTATTTTTACCCTAGGTTTACAACCTGCTGCTATGTCAACTCCCATGTTTCCTTCTGGGAATTCCGTGCCTCACCCTGGTACATCCATTAGCGGAATGATGGGTCCTGAGATAGTATTTTCTGGAAGACACAATGGCATCTGCATATACTTTGCTCGGATTATAGGGTGAGGTGTTTGTGTAAAAAGAGATTCTGTCATTCAATTTCTTTCATAGTTTTTCTTTGCACTAATGCCTATAGGTGGTGAAATCTATATTAATAGCGTTTAAATAGGAAATTAGTAAAGTGCATTTTAATGTTGTGTTTGTGAAACACCTGGATATAAAGCGTTGTCTTCGCAGTTCTACTAATAATAATACATTCAGTGACTGCCTAGGGCAGGAAAGTTGCTTAGATATTGAGCCTGCAGCCAGGTGCATAAGCACAACGCTGAAAATCGCAGTTGTAATTTTCAAACCTGTAAACTGTGTGTTTTAAATTCCTACTAAAGGATGAAACAGAAATGCAGAAGGACTTACAAGATCAAAGTCCTGGATTTAAGTCATTTCTGTTATGAATCTCCAATCAGAATGCCCCAGTCAGAGCAATGTAGCAGGACTAAAGAGAATTCTGTTATCTTGGATGTTGAGTCCTGTGTAACTAAACACCCCAAGGAGGAACAGAACTCTGCATATGTTGGTCATCTCTCTGCATGCTGATTGGGAATGAAATTTTTGTTACAACACTTGTTTGTTTACACTGTATTTCCAGGGGATAATATTGTTCTATAGTATTTGAAAATGTCAAATATAATTTAATTAAACTTTTAAAAATTTGAATTTTGTTAATGATTTATATCTGTACTATTCATAGTTGTATAATGGCTACTTTTAAAAATTTTTAGTTTTCATCCAAATTAAATCCTTACTTTAGACTTTAAAATAAAAAGTATTACCATTTCCTTCTTAAGAAATTATTCATGGAGGACTTGCAGAAATACTTGCTTAAGTGACTTGTTTTTTAATACAAAACCGTTTTGTGTTGCAGAAATATTTGGGATGGCAGTATAGTTGTGGAGCGAGTTTTCAAAAGTGGCAATCGAGAAGTTGTTGCAGTATGTAAAAGATTATTCTGTGTTCTTAAAGTTTCTTTTAGTATTTAAGCTTTTAAACTTTCATTCCTAGTTATAAACTGTTAAGGTACAAAAAGCATCATTTGTCATGTCAATGTTTCCTTAAGTGCTGAACTCTTAACTGAGAATTGTCTTTTTAGGCTGTTATTTTGAATGTTACTTTTTAAGAAACCTGGGTAATCTGATCTCTGCTCCTGATTGGCAATGGCCAGTTTTCTCCATGTTTACTTATGGCACTTCCTTCATACCCATTTACAGTTTCTGCATACTCCCTCCAGACCCTTAAAATAAAATGCTGTAGTGATTTCGGATAGTCATTGCATTTATGGAAGGTCACAAACAAACTTCTGTCATTTTCCTGACTAACACCTTACTGTTTCACTTTTTTGTCCATGATCAAAGTAACAAAATCTTTTCTGACTGTGACTGTTAATAGAATCCTGAATTGAGTAATTTCAGCACTGCAAATTAACTGCTACACAAGCTTTCCTCCTCCTACCTACTAAGGTAACTGGGAGATTCTGGAAGACCTTGGCAGTTATACTCTGTGTCCTAGCAATGCTCAATCATTGTTCCAGTTTAGAGTTGGAAGTAGTAAAGCGTAGTTGATTTAGTTACCAGAGGGGTAAGAAAGCAGCATCTTGAATACTATATATCTTGAGAGGACTCCTGCCTTTTCACATGTGTGCTACCTCAGTGAATGTGGTATAATCATGCTGTGTTCTAGTGGTTCATTACTACTACACTATTTATTTGTTGTACTCTCTTATTTGTCATTTTAGTGACGTTAGCTTAAAATTGAAATTTTTTTGAAAGAAAAGTATGAAAACACAGCTTTCTGTAAAGAACTTTGCTTGCTTTTGCAGATAGAAAGCAGTGTTCCATCCCATGTCCTTGAATGTGTGCTACAAGAACTAAAAGGTTTACAAGAATTTCTGGATAGAAATTCACAATTTGCTACAGTGGGAGCCCTTGGAAACCCAAGGTACTATTAATCAAGATTTACTGGTGGTATTTAATGTCCAGCTTTTGAAAAACTAGTCCATGCATGTCTATGTTGAGTTGGAAGTGTTTGTATCGGCTCCAGCTTCAACTATTCAGATGCTAAAAATGAATTGTTGGATTCATCTGTAAAAGATTTGGTATTTTTAACCATATTAACATCCTTTTTTTTTTTTTTAATTGCAGTTTCAGCACACCAGCCAATCTGCAGCAGAGGCTTCTGGGTTTTATGCGGCCTGATGGTGGAAGTTCTCAGCAAGTCCAGCAAGAACTCCAAAGAAAATATCATGGTACGTAATTACTCCTGAACAGGAAGTATAAGGGAATGGTGCCTTTCTCACTTTTGTTGTGAAATCCTCTGAATAAAAAGGCCTTTTTTTCCACACAAATTTTACATTAAACATTTTGCCAGTTTTTTGCACACTTACCTGCAACTTTTTTTGCCTTCCTGATGTTCTCTATAATTGATACGATTGTTTAATCTCCTCACTATAGTACTTAGTAGCTGTGCACTAAGTATAAACTTAGTAGTTTATATTTTTACAGGATAGCAATTTTTAGGCAGTTATTTTATGAGACAGGTGAGCATGATGTCCTATTAAAAAAAAATACTAATAGGGCAGGTTTCCAAAGTTACGGTCACTGAAATCTCTACAAAACTTTGTTTAGAGATACGAGGTCTGTTGCACAACACATTTGAATTTGTGTTCTTCTGTAGTGCAGTTTTTGCCCAGCACTTGCAGGCAGGTTAGGAAGTGTTGCTGCTCTGTTTGAATTGAGCATGTTTGTGGTCTGTGTGGGTATAATCCTGGGTTTTCAATAGTGCAAATGTAAAAATTTTTTTAAATCATTCTGTAGGATTTGGTAGACCTTTAATAATTTTATTTTTCATTTTTATTCTTTACGAAGTTCATAAATCCTTTTGGATTGCTAAGTAACACAACGTAATTATTGGCTGCCTCATTTGTGAACTGTAAGCACTCAAAAGTACAGACATAAATTGTTGCAATTATGTTCCACCTGTGCTATAGATATGAACACATTATCCTTTCAATTACTATAATACATCTTACCAGATTTAAATTTTGTAGCTTTTGGAGTAATTGTTGCTAAAAGGGTAGTGTAGAGAGTGTTGACCGCAGCTGTAATTGTAATTGTTCTCTCTACAGGTAATCAAACAAAAAGGGAATATGTATGAACTGCTTTTAATTTCTTTAATGTTAATCATAAATACATTGATAATAGCTATTTATGAAAAAAATAGGAAAAAATTTAATAAGACTGGTGTGTAAATCTAGTGCATTCACAGGAAACCATACTTCTTTTACAGAAAGTACTACTTCTGTGTTGCATGATTTGAACTAAATGTTAACAGATGGTGTTTGTTCGGGGGAAATGTTAGCAAGGCACTTTACTCGTGAGAGAGCTAAACAGCATTGATGAAGAATGGAAGAGAAGAAAAAAATTAGAAATTAAAGGAGATTGTTACTATAAAACCTCAAAAATTTGCATGCTAATTTGAAACGTGTAAAACAATTGCTTGCTGACAGTCTCTGATTTTTCAGCTGAGGCGCAGCTAACTGAGAAGGCCTCACTTCAAGGCATCCAGCAGCTTGTTCGCAAAACCTGCCAGGCATTGGCTTTATGGAAGTTACTGTGTGAGCACCAATTCAGTGTTGCTGTGGGTGAGCTACAGAAGGTAAGATCTGAATGATATAATTTTAATTTGTTTGTACTAATCACCTGAATCTCCTTTGCTAATTAAGAATTCCCAAAGGACTACTATTTAAATAAATTTGGAAACATCATTAATTTCAAACCACATACAGATTTTTTTTCAGGTGGAAAAGGTTTAAGAGACTGACATGCAGTATTGACATAATCACCCAATTTTATGAAACTGGAAGTCTCACTAACAGTAAATTATATTTTTCTTCTAATGGTAGTTAATACTGAGTCTGGTTTTAAAAATTACTGTATTTTTACCTTAAGCACGTTCAGCAAAATGTGCTGAAAAGAATACACCAATATTTTCCTGCCAAGTGGAATTCACTCTTTGGCTTAGTCGTGGTGAAAGATGGAGAAAATGAGGTAGTAGAGTCCTTGCACTTCTGTCTAAGCAGGGTTCCAGAATGCACCACAGAAAGCTGAGGTTGGAAGAAACCTCTGAAAATTACCTGCCCCCTCTGCAGTGGGATAATCTAGTTGACTCTCCAAGCAGGGTTATGTAGAGCAGATTTCCCAGGACTGTGGCAAGTAACAGCTTTAATATCTCGAAAGATGGATACTCCACAGTGTCTCTGAGCAACATATGCCAGTGTTGAACCACCTCTAGAGTAAGAAAGATTTATCTTCTATTCAGGTGTAATTTTTTTTGCTTCAGTTACTGACCATTGTGCAGTGTCATATTACAGGGTATCTTTGAGAAAAGCCTGGCTCTGCCTTCTTTATACCTTTCCAAAAATATTAGTAAGATCCCACATACTGCTCTCTAAGCCTTTGGGCTAAACGATCCCGGTTCTGTCAGCTTCTCCTGGTCTGTAAAGAAGGAAGCTTCCAGAACTGTGGGTGCTACTGCTGTGCCCCCTTTGGTAATGTCAAATTTGCATCCAGCCCTTGAAAAAAAGCTGTTAATTTGCGTACTAGGCATTCTATCCTAGAACTTGATAGGGAAATAGATTATTTGAGAAGTTGTATTGTTTGTTCATAAAAAGAATAATTTTAAAACTTTACAGATGCACTGAAGCTGTAGCTCTTCACGCTTTTGCATTGGGGAGCTTTGGGCAACTTTTATTTTGTGTTGGACAAGGCGTTAAGTAACTAATTAACAATTAAAATGTTTTCCTCTGTCTTCAGAAGATTTAGAGTTTCTGTAGTAGTGTTATCATGCTGTTAGTGATCACCTATAGAAACTACATAGACACTACTAGCTCTATGTGAGCAAATATTAATAATAAATTTTTAAAAATTAATAACCTTCAATGTAACTTAATTTTAAAAAGCATAAAGAGTGCAGACCTCGAACTTTCCAAACTCCTCCTTTTCTTGCATCTTGTTTATTTTTTTTCATCTGACAGTACTCAGATTGTTCCCATTATTAAAGATTATGACATACTCGTATTAGAGGATGTACATTCTGACAAGTGCCCTGTGAAGTAAGAGAACTGCTAATTCCATTCTTACTACCAGAAATCTGAAACAGATAGTGAAGATGACAGAGGAAGTCTATTAAGAGGAGTTCTCACTCTTCCTGGACATCCAGGGATCTTGTGCCTTCATTAACAGTCTTTGCTTTATTATTTTTATTTTGCTATATAATACGTATTTTAACTGCAGTCATTGGAGTTTTGCTTTAGAAACAGTTAGTTTTGCTAATGTAACATTCTGACATTTCTAAACAGAATCGAGTAAAAAATTTGGTAAACTAATGAAATTCTGTCTCATCTTCAGGAACTCCAAGAACAGCTAAAGATTACTGCTTTTAAAGACTTGGTGATTAGAGACAGAGAGTTGACTGGAGCACTCATTGCTTCTCTCATAAACTGTTACATCAGAGATAATGCTGCTGTGGATGGCATCATTGCCCATTTGCAAGATATCTGTCCTCTTCTTTATAGCACTGATGATGCTGTGTGTTCCAAGGTAAGTGCACTTCCAAATTTTACAGCACCAAAACACAACTTTAGAACACATTCAAATGAGGTAAATTGGGGAGCTTGTAAGTCACTATGCTCAAGTAGTTTCAGAAGCAGAAGAAATAATGAAATCAAGTTGTGGGCATAGTTGTGTTTCCTAGTTGAGTAATGGTGAACATTACATGAAAATGAATAAATTGCAATTTTTAGAGTCTCTACTTCTAATCTGAGATCTGTCTGTCTTCTTTATGTTGATAAAATGTTTTCCAGTCTTGCCTTGACGTAGTGTCTTGGGTTTTGACTGCTGCATAGTTTAAAGGAATATATGAAAGATAATTGTGTTTAAGTCTTTGAAGCTTTTCAAATAAATTGGGAACAAGTAACTGGTGAGAAGAGATTTGGGAACCAGTCAGTTAAGTCTTCAGCCCTTCTCTCTAATGCTACTTGTAGCCTTATTGCTGGAAACTCAGTGACCAGAGTGCTTTTGTGAGGATAATGTTTCTGGTGTTTCAGCTTTGAAGTTTGGAATAGTAACTCACTAGCAGTATCCATGATCTTTTCATAATGTGCTCATGTGAATAATTTCCATTTTCCCATCATTTGTCTCTAGGCAAATGAACTTCTTCAGCGGTCTCGACAGGCTCAAAGCAAAACGGAAAAAGAGAAGATGCTGAGGGAGTCACTGAAAGAGTACCAGAAGATCAGCAATCAAGTAGACCTTGCTAATGTTTGTGCACAGTATAGGCAGGGTAAGAGCCAGTCACCGATCATGTTCTGTTAAATAGTTTCTGTAGTATACTTTCATGCCATCTTATCTGTTTGTTTTGTTTGCTGACTTTCAACTCTGATTTTACAGTTTTTTACTATAAACAACAGGTTAATAACTCTTTCAATGAAATGCACCAGTCTGTTCTTTTTTAAAACCTTTCTACTTTTCATCAACCAACCAAGAAACCCATTTCTGTATTAAAATATTCCCAGGTGCTTATTTCATATTGCAGCATCCTTTTGTTTCATACAGGTGATTACAGTACTTTTAGGAAAGTTGTTGGGCTCTGTGTTAAGCGGAGGGTTTAATATAACTTTTATACAAAATATGCTGTTTAAAAGATGGTTCTGAATTCTGTTCAGTGCAGTAGAAACTAGTACATAATTTAAGTGTAGATGTAACTGATGTAACAGTTAAGATTTGGGCCTCTGTACTGTATACATTGTGCAGGACATTCTGCTGTAACTTCGTATCTAACTTAAAATTTACATGTAAGTCCCACAGGTTAGGCAGAGGTGTAAACCTTTATATGGTACAGACCAAAGTGAATAGTGTTTGTTTTTTCTTGCTTGCTAAATAAGAAGTGTTTGATGTCACTTACCATTTTGTTGTGGATTTAATGCAATAATGAAAAGTGGTATTTGTTTTGATTTTTCCTAGTGCGTTTTTATGAGGGAGTAGTAGAGCTCTCTCTTACAGCTGCAGAGAAGAAAGATCCCCAAGGTCTTGGCCTTCATTTCTATAAAAACGGAGAACCAGAAGAGGATGTTGTTGGACTCCAAGCTTTTCAAGAGAGGCAAGTTTTAAGGATAATTTATGATCATTATATGAGGTGCTTTATTTCAAGTGACTGGAAAAGTGGCTCTTTTAGGGAAGGTATGCAGGGTAATAATAAAGAAGCAGTTTATGATAAGAGACACAATGTAAATGTTTTTGCCCAGTGTGCTCCCCTTGATTATGATTAATAGGGCACCAACTTAAGGGTGCCAGATGCAGAAAACATTATAATCAGAACAGTACAGAAACACTTCTTAGAAAGATGAATGAGAACAAACTAAATGTGACAACTAACTGACAATAATCTATTATGCCCTGAAATTTTAGTAACTCTACAAAGTCTACAAAGTCATACAATAACATTGAGAAGACTGTTTCATAGACGGTTGCAATAAAAATTATGAGACTTTTCTTTTCTTTTACTCTGTTTACAGATTGAATAGCTACAAGTGTATCACTGACACCCTTCAAGAATTAGTGAATCAAAGTAAAGCTGCTCCTCAGTCTCCCAGTGTACCCAAAAAGCCAGGTCCTCCAGTGCTGTCATCTGACCCCAACATGCTAAGCAATGAAGAAGCAGGACACCATGTAAGAAACTCACAAAAACCCCATGACTGCACTCCAAAAAACTGTGATTTGAAGGGGTGTGGAATTTATTATTTTAATAAAATAATGGAATAGTTCAGCAAAGTGAAGATTTATCATGATTTGCCTTCTATATCTAGAGTGTCCATAGAAATGATTACATATGAATAATGTGAACCTAAGTATTGTCACATAGGAATTCAGTGTTTAATGTCATGTAACTACTTCTGGAATAGCAGCTTTGGCCTTTTCTTCCCTTAGTTTGAACAAATGCTAAAGCTGGCTCAGCGTTCAACAGATGAACTGTTCAGTATTGCACTTTACAACTGGTTGATACAAGCTGACTTGGCGGACAAACTGTTGCAGGTGAGCTCATCTATACACAACACACTGGGAGACTAAACTGTAATAATGCTGGTACTTTAAAAAACAAGGAAGGGCAAGAGTATAAGTATTATCTTTATGATGTCTGCAGGTCACTGCCCCGTTTTTGGAACCCTACCTGGTGCGGATGACCAAGATTGACCAAAACAAAGTCCGCTATATGGATTTACTATGGAGATACTTTGAAAAGAACAGAAATTTTAGTAATGCTGCCAGAGTCTTGGCTAAGTTGGCTGACTTACATAGGTATGGATTATGTGCAATCTGTTGCATATATATTGAGGTACTTAGGGAAAAGCCAAACAAACTAAAATCAAAACCCTATATGAAAGTGTTTTACAAAAAGGCTAATGGCCAAGGAGGTTTTCTAATTATAAATGATAATGTTTATTTTATGTATTATACATTACTTTGCAGTGTATTGCAGAATTTCCTGCAATTCTCATATATTCAGTGGTCAATTTTTACACAGATTTTTATAGTGTGGTAGTTTAACTGGAGCATTGAATTGAGAAGTACACTAGAACTGAGCTTGCAGCAAAGATGGGGTTATATGGTTGGATCGTGTCATGCATGATTTAGTAAAATCAGGAAAAGCCACATACTAATTCCCAGAGTCTACTTACAGTATAACTAACCCTCAAATAATTATATTAAGTACTCATTTTATTTTGAATATTTGTTTTGCAGCACAGAAATTTCTCTTCAACAGCGTCTTGAATACATTGCACGTGCCATTTTGAGTGCCAAAAGTTCCACTGCCGTATCCTCTATAGCTGCAGATGGTGAATTCTTACATGAACTAGAAGAGAAAATGGAAGTAAGAAAAAGTATTAATCTAAGCTACACTGTAAATGCATTATTTCACTTTGTCTCATTGGCACATGACAATTTTATTACCAGTTCTGTAGAAACGGTCATTTCTTCCTGACGTGGCAAAGTTACACATTTGAAAATAGAGTTAATGGTGTAAAGCAGTAACATTTCTGCATTTCAATAAGATAAAGTTAATTCTGAGTGTATTCTTAAACTTTGGTTAAATTCATCCAGTCTTGAAGTACTATATTTTCCTCTTTAAACAAGGTTGCAAGGATCCAGCTTCAAATACAAGAAACATTACAGAGGCAGTATTCCCATCATTCTTCAGTACAAGATGCAATCTCCCAGCTTGATGCTGAGCTGATGGATATAACCAAGGTGATTAAAATTTCTCTGTGTTAAAAATCAGTTGATCCAATTTTGAGGGGAAAAATGTTTTGCCAAGAATGATCCCATACTGACTACGAAAAGTTATAGGCAGTTTGTCATTCCTGGTCTCAGAAAGTCGGTTACCCTAGACTGTCATTTTCTGTACTTTGATAATCTTTCAGTCTTCAGTACTTTAATTTCTTTCACATGTTTATCTTCTTTATTAAGTCTCTTGGATTTCTTCATTTGTTGGAAAAATGGTTGGAAAATTAAGTTTCAATTTTAACTTCATATAAAATTTGAGATTGTACTTAAGAAGTGAAACTAAAAGTAGGAAAAGAAATAATGTAGTGACTGACAACAGTTATTTAAGTTGCACCTTTACTGGTCTGTCCATCACACAAAAGGAGGAACACTGATTTTTTTTAATTCCTTTTGATCCTGTATGAAATGTAAAGCTTGGTAATTTTTCTTTCAGCTGTATGGAGAATTTGCTGACCCTTTTAAGCTCTCGGAGTGTAAGCTTGCAATTATACATTGTGCAGGTCATTCTGATCCTATCTTGGTGCAAACTCTCTGGCAAGAAATCATTGAAAAAGGTAAGTCTTAATGGACCAGGAGTAGCGATGATCTTCTTCATCTTCTATGAGTTAGTAATTCACTCTCTTTCCTGTTGTTCTTGGTTGGTTTTTTTTCCCTTGGATTTTGGGCTCAAGTTTGCCAATGTGCAAACATTGATAGAGATCTGAGGGAAAAGCTGTGTGGTGGTGGGTTTGTTGTGGGGTTCTGGAGTGTGTTTTTTGTTTGGTCATGGTTTTTAAAGTAGATTTGTGTGGAACTTCAAGGAAGCATAGAAGTTTGTGAATGTACATGCAAACACACCAGGAAAAGTTGTATTTTCACTTCCATTGGCAGATTCTGTATTGGCAATACTGTAAGATCTTCATGTATTATTTGTAAATTTAAGTACCTTGGTGTCATTCTGTACAAATGCGGAACTTTTCCTGAAGTTCTCTCTAATGTTTCCTCTTCACTTTCAGAGCTGAGCGATAGCGTGTCTCTGAGCCCCGCTGACAGAATGCAAGCGCTGTGTCTGAAGCTGGCATTGCTTGGAAAGATCTATGCTGGCACACCTCGTTACTTTCCTTTAGGCAAGTTGTTTAACCTGCATAGTAAATAAGCATATTTATGCTTCTCAGCTTTCTTTTTAACCTCTTAAAAAAGTATTAAACTAAAAAATGTCTCTTATTTTTTAATCTCAAAAGAAACGGGAAATAAAGTTTAGATGGCAGCAGCGGTTACTTTAGATGGCTGTGCAGATCCCGTTTTAGAAAGCAGTAAAATTTGTTTGCATCAAAGTACAAAGTAAAAATGTGTAGTTACATATACAAGAATTTAAGTGAGCATCTTTATCTGCTGTCTCTTGAAGTTCTGTAGAAACCATCTGCCACCTGAAGGGGCAGATTCTGAAAACAATTCAGGAGATTTCTGGATCCTTTTTGGAGTTTCTGCTTTTGAGATGCTTACAGGTTTTGACAACGTGGTATTATATAAAATCCTGGAAAATGTCTTGTTCAGCACTAAATCTTTTATAATACTGAAACGCTGTGCAACTACATTTAATATGAACGTTTAGTGATGAACAATACATTGTTAATTGTTACAGACACTTAAACATTATGAAAGCTCCAGTAGTTTTGCTGGCTATTCTAGCAAATGTAGTGAAAGCATGGGTTTTGTGTTGAAACAAAAGTTAATGAATTTTTCTTAACAGAATAGTTGCATGGCAAAACCATAACAAAGTACTTAGTGTAAGTAATCCCTGGCATATATTGCTGATAGTAAATGACTCTTAAATGCCTTTCTTTCCTAGAGGCTCATTAACAAGTTGCAATCTAAATATTTCCTCATTTCTGTCCTCCAGATTTTTTAGTGCAGTTTCTAGAGCAACAGGTCTGCACTTTGAACTGGGATGTAGGTTTTGTAACATACACTATGCAGGAAATTGGAGTGCCATTGCCAAAGCTACTTGAAGTATATGACCAGTTGTTTAAAGCACGGGTAAGGAAAATAGCACAAAATAAAAATTCTGTTTTCAACTAATATCAAGGTCTCCCTTTACTGGGAAACATAAAATACTGTAAGGAGGGATAGAGCAAAATACACTTTTAAAGCTTTTCTTTTTTTACTCAAAGATTCTTAAAGATGTATTTTTCCCCATCTGTGGATTTTATTCATTTCGGCCCTAGAGCATGATGAAAAAATTTGTTAATTTGTTTACTTCACCTAGAACTGATATAAGATGAAATAGGATTAGAATTCTTATGTTGCAGAAGGAACAGCACATATTGAATATATTAATTTTGTTTCCTAATAATGATTAAAATTTGCTGTATTACTACATCTTGTCCAACCCATTGATGCAATAAACAGAGATTTTACTTGTTTAGTAATGGAAAATTGAGTTAAATTCATCTGTGTTTTAGTATGTAAGTAAAATAGTATTTAAATAGAGACTTAATACAGATTAAGGTAGAATTGCCATTTTATCTTACATTTTTGACACAATAAATAAATAATTACTACCACTGGCAATTTGTGTACACATCACACACTTATTTTGGTCTTGCATCCCTTAATTTTTGTGTCGTTTTTTTTTAGGATCCATATTGGAATAGAATGAAAAAGCCTTTACACCTCTTAGAGTGTATTCACGTATTACTATCAGGATATGTACAGGATCCAAGCAGAGTAGTTATGAGGTAAAAGGACAACTATATCCTAGTAAATAGTGAAACATATGAAATATTCTAAAATGCTTTGCTCCAGCAATCCCCAAAGCTTTTTTTCTTTTATTTTGGGTTAATTTAATATTTCATTCCTAGCAATGGTTACTGACACTTCTCATTCAAAACCATTTGGTAGAAACTTGTAGAGTTCTCCCTATAAACTACTTCGACAAAGGTAATTTTTTTCACTTCACTGAAGATCCATGAGGAACTGAGAGGATTATTTTGTTAATTTTGGCAATATACTTTAAGGAGTAGTTTAAATAAATCTGAGACTGTGTAAAAAATAGGGAAAATGAGAATCAGGCATTTTGTGAATGAAATAGTGAACTGTTTCATGTTCAGATTCTAGAAGCTCTGAGTTATTCTGCTAAAGTGAAGACTAAACATTGGGATAGATTTGCCCAAATTGTTTCAAAGAGGTTGATGATAAAGCAGTCCTCAAGACCAAATTTCAGCTTAGTTCACATCAGGAAAACATATGGGCGTAATATTAGAAAAAGTTTTTAGTGCCAAAGATAGCTAAGTACTTGAAAAAGTTGCTTGCATATCATCTCAGCTTTGACAACTGTTGTTTGAATAGACTATACAAACTTCAGTCTGAGCTATCATATCTCAAAAACAATGAGCAGAACTAAGCAAAAGTCTGGATAACTTCTAAACATAAGTGTTTCTGATTCTTTTTAAAATAGACACGTAAATGTCGCCTATTCACATACCGTTTACTTCTATCTTTTATCACCTTACTGGTCTTTTATGGTTGACTGATTTAAATACTCTATTAGAACTTCAGTGAATGTTGTCTGATTTTAATATCTACTTAGATATTACCTAAATTGAGATGTGATTATAACTTAAGACATTTCAGTTGCTATCTAGATTAATAACTTGTGCATTGACTGTAATTGTATCTAAAGTAGTATCTATAAATATTAAAGTATTTTGCATTGCTGTAAACTGTATCATGTTTTATAGTTTATATTTAATATCAGATAAACAGTAATGGTTCATTTATTTTCCCTTTATGCCTTAGCCACAAGCATTAGATTTCAAAAATAAATTTTTCTAATAAATAGTCAAATACTTAGAAGTAGCTGACAAATACCATATTTAATGGATATGTTATTCCATTAAAATTCAAAGAATGCTCATGTTCTGCTTCAGATGAATTTCTAATATATAAGAATATAAAGGAGTTTTTATTCTGCTTTTTTTTTACAGGCGACGATTCACGAATGTTTGCTTGGATGATGTTAGTTGCTACCTGGTTGAACTTCAGTCTATGAGCCCAACGCTAATGGTCCAGACTATTATTGGGAATTTCAAATCTCTGCAAGCAAAGTTAGAACGGCTTCACTGATTGACTAACACAAGGACAGAATCATTAGAGCAGGTAATATAAACTGAAATAAAAGTTCAGATGTCTGCACTGAATCTATGAAAGAACAAATCCTCAGAAAAAAAGTCCTGAGAAAGTTCCTCCTGCCACAGTTACAATTGTGTGGCCTGTATTCATGCTATTTTAAAGGTATCTACAAATTGTAGAATGTAAATGTGACAAATGGAGTTTCTTTTACTTTTACTACTACTAGTTTTTTTAACAATAGAAAGCTTTTGTTTATACTGTTGAAATAAAACACATTGTGTGATCTTTGCCTTGGGGATTAAGAATATTTGGAAAATATTTTCTTTTTATTTACTTAAAATAATGGGGAAAATGAAATTATCTTCCCTGTTCCATCTTAATATGTTGTATCTCTTAAAATCAAATAAAGAAGTCAAGAAGTGACTTCTGTCTACTTTTATTACATTCACAGAAACACCAAATTTGTGTATATTTCTAGAATCCCCTCCCTCCCCTGCTGCCCACAGGGCTCTGGATGGACACGTTTGGCTTTCTGGGCTGTGGGTGCCCATGGCCAGGGCATGTCCAGCCTCTCACCCACAGCACTCCCAGGTCCTTCTGGGCAGGGCTGCTCTGGTCTGTCCATCCCCAGCCTGTGCTGATACCGGGGATTGCCCTGACCCAGGTGCAGCACCAGCACTTGGCCTTGTGGAACATCATGATGTTCCCGTGGGCCCTTTCCTGATCTGCGAACTTGCTGAGGGTACACTCGATCCCTTTGTCATTAATGAAGATATTAAATAAGACTGGTCCCAGTACGACCCCCTGAGGGACACCACTTGTCACTGATGTCCATCAGTTGCCCACTGCTATCTAGATGTGACCGTCAGACCTGTTCCCTACCCACCAAACAGTCCACCCATCAAGTCCAGATCTCTCCAATTCATACAGAAGGATGTTGTGGGGGACCATGTCAAGGGCTTTACAAAAGTCCAGACAAATGACATCTGTAGCCCTTCCCTTGTCCAATGATGGAGTCACTCCATCACAGAGGCCATCTCCCTGTCCTCCATGTGCCTTAGCAGTTTCTAGGAGAATCTGTTCAATGATCGGCCCAGGAACAGAGGTGAGGCTGGCAGGTTAATAGTTACCAGGGTTGTTCTTTCTTCCCTTTTTAAAGATGGATACATTTTTTTCAGTCACCTGGAACTGCCATGACTTTCCAAATGTCAAGGCTTGGGAACTACATCAGCCAATTCCCTCAGGACCCTAGGATGCATCTCATCAGGTCCCATAGAACTGTGTCAATTCAGGTTTCTCAGGTGGTCATGAACCTGATCTGCTCTTGCAGTGGGAAGCACTTTGCTCCCCCAGTCTCCATCCTGCTGCCCATCGACTCAAGAGCTGTGGGAAGAGAGGTTTCCATTGAAGATTGAGGCAAAACGTTATTGAGTACCTCTGCCTTCTCATCTGTTAACAATTTTCCGGCATTGTTTATTGGGGGGGTTTACACCTTTGACCTTCCCTTTATAGTTCACAAACCTGTAGAAGCTGTTCCTGTTACTCTTTTTGTCCCTTGCCAGATTCAGTTCCAGCTTCTGGGCCTTCCTCACCTCATCCCTACATAACCAAACCTTATACTCCTCCCAGGTTCCCTGTCCTAGTTTCCATTATCTGGGCATTTGCTTCTTTCCTTTTAATCTGACCAGCCGTTCCCTACTCTGCCATGGCAGTCTCCTGCCTTCTTTGCCCAGTTTCTTGCTCCTGGGGCTTGTCAGCTCCTGCACTCTATGGAAGACAAAAAATCCATTAGAAGAGGATGGTTTTAATCTATTGACCTCTAGGCTATGGGCCCAGCATGCTTCCAGCCTGCTCCTCCCAGTGCCTCTAGATGATATGGGCTCCTCACCAAAGGGTCTTGTGTCCAGACAAAGAGCATGAAAAGTATTGGAGAATGAAGGCATCAGTCCTGCTGCCTCTCACATGTTGCTTTACAGTGCCTGGACTATGAAATATGATTGTTCTTAACATTGCTTAAAGTACATTTCTTGCCATCTGAACTATCAGATACGTTGTGGTGATTTTAAGCCAGAAAATGCACTCAGTGAAGTAATACATAAATTAAAATACATCTCTTCTTTATCTCATTATGTCAAAACAGAGGTGAAATATTAGACAGTGGTTTTCTCCTTTGTCAGTGTTAAAAACTCTTACGAAGTATTTAAATAGAAGAAATCCTGTGTGTCCTGGGAAAAATATTTGCATCTTTCCATATAAGATAAAGCATCTTTAGGTATTACAAGTAGCTTGTAGCTATGTTTCACACCAAGGATGTCATGTATTTACCCTGGTCTTGTAAGTGCAGTTCTCTTCAAGCAAATGCTGTCCAGTCTTGCTTGATGTATCTAACTAAATTTCAATATTTGCATAGAAGGGTGTTGTGTTGAGCCACATTCTGTAATCTGTGTAGATTATTAAGCATATTTATATTTTTAGATCTAGAGAAATAACTGAAGAGTTGGGAACAGACCAGCTCTACTGGTTTTTTCTCCAGTTAATAAGGATGTGTCGCAACATTATAAATTTATCAAAGCAGTATTTCAAAGTGTATCACAAGTTACCTCTGCTGTTTTTCAGATGACAGCAGGTAATTGCAGTGTAGACATAACCTTTTGTTTTCTTAAACTCTTTTCTGCTCTCAGATGGAGAACAAATAGGTTCTGTTTCCCAATTTATATTTGAAGGGGTGTGGAAAACAGAGGGGAGGGGTGGGCTAATGCAGTAGATGAAATAAAGGATGATGATCACAGGGAAGTAATAGACCAACAGTAATGTGAAATACTGCTCATTAGCAACATTATCAATGTATCATTACTTTTATTTTTTCTTCTGTAATTTTCAATCAAGACTGATTAAGGGAGGGTGGCAAAAGGTAGGAACAAGGGCCGATTTCGAAGAATAGCTGCTTTAGGGAATCGAGGACATTCTTCAAGGTGATGAAACAAAGTGACTGTCTGCTCACCCTACTTGTATTTCACCTTGTGGTTTAACCTTAGCTAGCAGTAAGTATCACACAACCACTTGCTCACTCCCACCCCGTGGTGTTCCTGAACAATGATCAGCTCCTCCTGGCCAACATCTCCAGGTTATATACTGAGCATGACATTCTGTTGTATGGAAAATGCCCTTGGCCAGTTCATGTCAGCTCTCCTGGCCATGCTCCCCTCCCGGCTTCTTGTGCACCTGCCCATTGGCAAAGCACGGGACACTGAAAGGTCCTTGATTTAGGGTAAGTACTACTGAGCAGCAACTAAGACATCAGTGTGTTACCAACATTGTTCTACTAAATCAAAAACACAGCACTGTACCAGCTACTAGGAAGAAAGTTATCTTTATCTCAGCTGAAACCAGGACCACCTGAATTCCAGTAACTGCTGTATTCTACAGAGAACACTGATCTCTTAGAGCTGTGTCTCCTACTGTTATTCATGTCCCTCATCCCCAAAATCTGATGCTGATGCAAATTCTCCCCCATGGAGCCACAGCAATGTACCCTGTTGCCTGCAGTCTGTTGCCACAGGCAATAGTGTCTGGCTTTCCCCACTGAGGGAACGGTGTTCATCCCGTGTCCATGGTCAGTTTTCTTGAAACACAAGAGACTTCACAAAATCACAGAATGGTTTGCGTTTGAAGGAACTTTAGAGATCAAATAGTTCAAGCCCACTCCCATAGGCGGGAACACCTTTAATTCGACCAGGGTGCTCAGAACCCCATCCAACCTGGCCTTGAATGTTTCCAGGGCTGGGGCATCCACAGTCCTCTCAGCTACCTGTGCCAGTGCCTCCCTACCTTCAAAGTGAAGAATTTCTTGCTAACATCTAATGTAATTCTTTTCTCTTTTAGTTTAAAACCATTCCCCTTTGTCCTGCACACTCGTGTAAAAAGTCCCATTTCCCTCTTTTTTTATAAGCCCACGTTAAGTACTGATTTGCCTCAGTGAGGTTTCCCCAAAACTTTCTTCAGGCTGAACAAGCCCAGCTCTCTCAGACTGACTTCACAGGAGAGGTGCTCTTACTTCTGAGTACAGCAAGCACTCCTCTGGGCTCTTTCCAGCTGGTCGATGTCCTTCCTGTGCTGGGACCCCAGAGCTGGATGCAGTGCTCCAGTGGGGTGTCACCAGAGCAGAACAGAGGGAAGAATCCCCTCTGTCGTCCTTCCGCCCACGCTGCTTTGGATGCAGCCCAGGATGCAGGGTGACTTTCAAGGCTGCGAGCGAGACTGCCAACCATTTTGCCAAGCCGGCAGGTTCAGGAGCGCAGTGGTAGCGGACAGCCGTGCGCCGAGCCCGGCCCGCTGAGGCAAAGGAAGCTCCGCCCCCGTGCGCCGGGACCCTCCTGCCGGCAGCCGCCCGCGCCGCGCCGCGGGGCGGGGGCGGGGCTGC